>CCAG010017914.1:0-59253 GCA_001077435.1 Glossina morsitans morsitans | reverse complement strand
AAGCTTATTTAGTAAAGTATTTCATTTACATTGCAGGGATTTTTGTGCAAATCAATATAAATTGATTAAATTATATTTATTAATATATTTATTATTATTTTATTTAATTTATTAAAAAAAATTATTTTATGGGTATTTTTAGTATATTTTATAGAAATAATATTAGTATAATAATATTTTATTAGTATCGTAAGAGAATATTTAAATATTTGAAAAATTATTATTTAGTAAGAAAATTTTTGTTGTTGTACCTTGTTGTTTATAAAAATAATTTTAATTATTTAAATATCTCGATTTTGAAAGAGTTAATAAATTTTAAAAAATAATGTTATAAAATTATTTTGAAAAATTTATTAGAAATGAAAGGTATCTAGTTTTTTAAGAAATAAATTTAATTTATAATTATTATATTATTGGTTTAAATAATTAATGGATTAATTATAATAGTTATATATTTTATGGGATTAGCTATAAAATAAATTTTTAAAAATTAAATATAAAATAATAAATATAAGCTTAGAATTAGTTATTATTAAATAGTATGTTATAACTAATATTATTATAAAAATATTTATTTTATTTTAATTATTTATTAAAATATTTATTTTATTTATTTAATTAAATTAATAATGATAAAATTAGTATATTTTAATGTAAAATTAATTTAAAATGGGAAGTTATTTTAAGGAATTCGGCAAAATTTCATTCGTCTGTTTAATATGTCTTTTTGAATATTTATTTAAAGTCTGACCTGCTCTATGAATAATTTAATGGCCGCAGTATATTGCCTGTGCAAAGGTAGCATAATCATTAGTTTTTTAATTAAGAACTGGAATGAACGGTTGGGCGAAATAATAACTGTCTTATTTTAATTTATAATAGAATTTTATTTTTTAGTAAAAAAGCTTAAATTATATTAAAAGACGAAAATACCCTATAATTCTTTATTATTAATTAATTAATTAATTTATAGATTTATTATTTAATTAATTAATTATTAATTTTATTGGGGTGATATTGAAATTTAATTAACTTTTAATGTAATATAACATAAATTAATGAATTATTGATCTTTTATTAATGATTATAAGAATAAGTTACTTTAGGGATAACAGCGTAATTTTTTTGGAGAGTTCTTATCGATAAAAAAGATTGCGACCTCGATGTTGGATTAAGATTCTAATTTAAATGCAAAAGTTTAAAATTTAAGTCTGTTCGACTTTTAAAATCTTACATGATCTGAGTTCAAACCGGCGTAAGCCAGGTTGGTTTCTATCTTTAGTAAATTTTAATATTTTAGTACGAAAGGACCAAATATTAGATATATGATTTTTGAATAATATTAAATACTATTTTGGCAGAAAAGTGTAATAAATTTCGAATTTACTTATGTGACAAATAGTATTGTATTTATTTGAGATTGTTTTATTTATGATTAGAAGATTGTTATTAATTATTTTTGTATTAGTAAGAGTTGCTTTTTTAACTTTACTTGAGCGTAAGGTATTAGGTTATATTCAGATTCGGAAAGGTCCTAATAAAGTAGGGATTTGTGGTATTCCTCAGCCTTTTAGAGATGCTATTAAATTATTTACTAAGGAACAAACTTATCCGCTAATATCTAATTATATTTGTTATTATTGTTCTCCTATTTTTTCTTTATTTTTATCTTTATTAGTATGATTATGTATACCAATATTTATAAAATTATTTTCTTTTAATTTAGGTTTAATATTTTTTTTATGTTGTACAAGATTAGGGGTTTATAGAGTTATAGTTGCTGGGTGATCTTCTAACTCTAATTATGCTTTATTATGAGGGTTACGAGCAGTAGCTCAAACTATTTCTTATGAAGTTAGTTTAGCTTTGATTTTTTAAGATTTATTTTTTTAATTGGAAGTTATAATATATTGTTATTTTATAAATATAAATTATTTATTTGATTTTTTTTATTATATTACCTGTATCTTTAGTTTGATTTAGAATTTCATTAGCTGAAACTAATCGAACGCCCTTTGATTTTGCTGAAGGTGAATCAGAATTAGTTTCTGGATTTAATGTTGAGTATAGAAGAGGGGGGTTTGCTTTAATTTTTTTAGCTGAATATGAAAGAATTTTATTTATAAGAATATTATTTTGTGTATTATTTTTGGGTAGAGATGTTTTTTCTTTACTATTTTATTTTAAGTTAACTTTTATATCTTTTTTCTTTATTTGAGTACGGGGGACTTTACCTCGATTTCGTTATGATAAGTTAATATATTTAGCACGAAAAAGATTTCTTCCTTTTTCTTTGAATTATTTATTATTTATTATAGGTTTAAAGATTTTATTTTTTTTATATTTATAATTAATTTATTATATTTAGTGAATTAAATTTAGTATAAGTTAATAGAAAATTGTTTTCTATCTTATGTTTTCAAAACATATGCTTATTCAAGCTCATTAACTAATTTAATAAATTATCTCATCATTTATTAATTAATGGATTTATAATAAAATAAGAAAAATATATAACAGTTAAAATTTGTCCAATTAATACGTAACGATCTTCTGCAGGTCGAGCTCCAATTCAGGTTAATAAAATAGCAATTATAGTTATTGATCAAAATATAATTTGATTAATTGGATAAAATTGGATTCCTCGAAATTTTCTTAAATGGTAAAATGGAAGAATTGCTCAAATGGCAATTGATAAAACTAGAGCAATTACTCCTCCTAATTTATTAGGAATAGATCGTAAAATTGCATAAGCAAACAAAAAGTATCATTCTGGTTGAATATGAGGAGGTGTAACTGAAGGATTTGCCGGGATAAAATTATCAGGATCTCCTAATAAATAAGGGTTTATTAAAACTAAAATTATTAAAATTATTAGTATAATAATGAATCCAACAATGTCTTTATATGTAAAATAAGGATGAAATGGAATTTTATCTACGTTTGAATTTAATCCTGTTGGGTTATTAGACCCGGTTTCATGTAAGAATATTAAATGAATTATAGTTATAGCTAAAACAATAAAAGGAAGGATAAAATGAAATGTAAGAAATCGGGTTAGCGTGGCATTATCGACAGCGAATCCTCCTCAAACTCATTGAACTAAATCTTGTCCCAAATAAGGAATTGCAGACAATAAATTTGTAATTACAGTTGCTCCTCAAAAAGATATTTGTCCTCAAGAAAGAACATAGCCTATAAAAGCAGTGGCTATCACTAAAAATAAAATAATTACTACAACTAATCAAGTTGGAGTAAATAAATAAGATCCATAATATATTCCCCGTCCAATATGTAAATAAATACAAATAAAAAAAAATGAAGCTCCATTAGCATGAAGAGTTCGAAGTAATCAACCATTATTTACATCACGACAAATATGATTTACTCTATTGAAGGCTATATTAATATCTGCAGTATAATGTATAGCTAAAAATAGTCCAGTTAAAATTTGAATAATTAAACATAATCTAAGTAAGGAACCAAAATTTCATCAAGAAGAAATATTAATAGGGGCCGGTAAATCTACTAAAGCATTATTAGCAATTGAAAATAAAGGGTGTTTGATTCGTAAAGGTTTATTCATTAATTAAATATAGGTCGTAAAGGTCCTTTTGAAAGTTTAGTAATTTGTACTACTGCAATTAGAGTAATTAATAAATAATTTCCTATTCCGTTCACTTTACCTTAATAATATTTTCTTTTGCTGAAAGTAGCACATCAATGCCTACGGAAAAGTTGAGCGGGTTAATGTAACGAGCCTACTGAACTTTTACGATTACAGAAAAAACATGTATGTGTAGATCTAAGCGGTGCTACCAGCCAGGATCAAAAGAAAATTAAATTTCCAATTAGAAAACATTGTTTTTTTGCCGGACCGGTAAAACAACTGACTATATGAATTTTAAGTAGCTAAATTATCCTTAATAATTAATAAATTTTAGATGTCGCTGAAAAATGAAAGGGCAATTAATTGAATAGGACAGCTGTTGAATATTTGTAGTTATTAATACGTTAAGGATTAAAATATTTCTATATATATTCCTATTTACATTTTCAAGTATACATAACTTCAGAGTCAAATATTTAAAATGAATGTCTTGTCAACTTAAAATAAAATAATTAAATGTGCAACATAAATGGATACTCACAAAAAAAAAACAATAAAGTAAACTCACCTGATGGAGTCCATCAGGAAGTTTCTGCACGCAGGTTGGCATTGAAAATACCACTGTACTTCTTACGTCGAAAAATGAAAATAATCGGCTATGCTCACGCAAGTTACAAGTAATTAAATTTTATTTTTTTCACTTTTTTGAGATTTCATGCTTATTTATCATAAGGCAAACAATACAGAATGTTTAAAACTATTTTGTACACTCCTCAAATGAAGATTTATTATCTGCATAAAACAGGGTTAATTCTAAAACGAATATAGTAGACACCGCGATTACTTTTTTCTTATTAATACCAACGATATGGGTATCAAATGAAAGAACTTGGAGAGTGGAATGCGAAAAGCATAGTGATGGGTATGCAAGATTTGGCCCTTGCTAAATATAACTTTCTTACTTGTTTTTCAATCATTTTAGACATAGAGATTTTTCATTCCAGAATGTGGATGAAAACATTCTTTATAGTTCGAAAAATAACATTTACCCCGGTGGGATTCAATGGAGTATCTATCGAACTTGTGCACGTAGTCTTTCCATATACATCTAGTACAGTTCGTGAATACAGTACTAATGAACAAATTTCGCAAGGAGAGTAAGATAGCTCGAATAAGACCCATTCCTAAACAGGACTCCCCTTTTACACACGATAATCTTCAACCGAATACCATCTCACCCTGCCTCTCCAAAGTTACAGAGCACGTCACGAAGGCACAACTTGATTCACTCTTGAAGAACAGTAATTCCCTACACGATGCCTAGTATGGCGTTTAGTCTGGACGTTGCACCTAAAAACTTTTAATTTCCATCGCGGAGTCCATGAGAAATAACATCCATACTGGTATGAGCTGTGTTCTTGTCACTCTGCACCTGACAAAGACATTTAACAGAGTCCCATGCACTAAGCTTACTAGCAAACTGTATGATAAGTTCAAATTTTCTCGAAGTGGTTGTAGGCTTAGGTATATATTATGGTATATTTCCTTTTGAAAGTTCCGTAAAAGTCTTTAATTTTATTATGCGTATAGAAATAAGCGTGTTTCTCTAGTGTCTTGATACTCCTTCAAAACTCCTGATTTTGCTATTTCTCTTTCAACAGGAACCAAAAGTATTCGTTGCAGTTTGAGGCAATTTTATAGACTTGCGAAAAATAGCGATTTTACACGAAATCCACCCTATAACAAGCAGAACGGTTGCGGTATCTTTATTATTAATAGTGTTCTTTCAGAACATTTTCTATATATTCTATAATCCTTTGCAATCAAAAAAAGAAAAAAAAATGTTACCAGAAAAAATTACATTTTTTTTGATTTCCAAACTAAAAAATATTTGTTTTCCTTTAGAAAAAATTTCATTTGCTTGCTTTTCAAAATAAAAAAATTCTCGCTTATTTAATTTGCTATTTGTATTTCGTTTATTCAAATTAATTTGTTGATTTAGCTTGAGTTAACTCATCCCCTCTTAACTCAAGTGTCCTAAATAGATTTCCTTAGTGGTGGATCGCAAAACTTTCGCTGATACTTGATAATGCAGATGGGAATAAATGTCATATTGATAATAAGAATAATTGTTACTTATACGCCTGGACTGGCCATAGGTAAATTTTTGCTTTTGTCTATTAATAATTTAATATTCTCCTCATTTTGTATCTGTTTCACATATAAAATCGTAACCTGCAAATTTTGTTACATTGGCGTTTTCTTTAACATACATAAGCAGACTAGGCAAAACAAATGTTTTAGCATTAACGTTTTGATAATCTTAAAAAAATGCTCCTTTTGGTCTAATTTCTACTTTACTGCAATCCTGAGGTACCCTTACACTAAAATATTTAAATACAATTATTCCTGGTACAATTTCTGGTATTTCTAATTCACATTGTGCTTCTTAACATTTTAAAATATTTGTTTCGCATTTATTTCCTATTTATATCAGACTTTTCTCTACGTTATCTTTTACATTTGTACCAAAACTCTCGTCATTACTATCTACTGAAATTTCGAAAAATATATTGAGCAGCTCGTTTCCTACTCCGATAGAGTCCAATTACTTAAAATTAATGCAAAACCCATAAAAATCAATATTATTCATGCATACTTAGCTACCGCGGATAGTGATATAGGGCAAATTGAAGTATTTTACTCAGAACCTCTTAATGGCGGATTTCAATGCTAAAGTTGGAAAAGATCTGTACCTAAAATTGTTGGCAGTTTTAAGTCAGTATAAAAGAAAGAGCTCGAAGATCGCTTAGTCAAATTATGTTTAGAACATGGTTTAAAAACTTGTAATGCGAGTTTTCAACTTCCTGTTCATAATAAATTGAAACTAGCATCAGCCAAAAAAAGCCGCGGGTTAAGCGAAATAAGGGTAATTGATGAAATACTGGAACTTATGAACGAAACAATAAAATACCGCAACGCTAACGAAAATGAATACAATTGAATACCATAAATAATACAAAAAAAGATTCAAAAATGAACGGACTTATACCTAGTTCACTAGAAATTATAATTTGTTCAATGTTGTCTATGTGGTTGCGTAAAAATAATATCTCGCTGTTAATTCGAAACGATTGGTTATTAAATTTGGCTTCGTCCCCTTAGTTTTTAATTCTATTTATTGACTCTTCTTTAAATGCATTTACGTAGCGAGTTATTTGGATTTGTTGTTAAACTATTAATTTTGTTATTAGGTAGTACGCTCGTTGCAATGTATTTGGTCTATTACTTTGCTAATTTGCTGATCATAGTTCCTACGATTGCAAGGTACGGTCCGAAATCGCACCTATTGTCCCCTCTTGTGTAATGGAAAATCTTTATACGTTAAAAAGGTCATCAATATAGGAACTCGTGCACGTGTCGTTAATAAGCTAGCTAGTTCGGAAATAATGTGGGAGGGATTCAATTATTATCCCACAGTTATTCTACAAACGATTGCACTAAAGGAATACACGCACTATAACCCCTATCAGGACAAGTCGACGGGTGAAACTTACGTACTAGATGGGCTGGTTTTATGGACCACTCTATGCTCTGTCCTATCGGAGGTCTCCATCGGCCTATTATTTTATATGGAAGACCCCTAGATCCCTACTTTGTGGCCCTAGATCCTACTTTCCTCTTTTAATTTATTGTTAGCTTACCTTTAAAAACATTGTCCTGATTTAAATTTGGACTTTGTTCATATTTATTGTTCATATTTATTTATAACAAAAACATTTAAAGCATTTGTTGTTCACGTGAAACAAAGAGAAGTTAATTAATACAAACGAAAACCGTGAGTGAAAGAGAGAGAGAGAGAGGGAGAGGATGATAAAAGGATTGGGAGTCATTTGCAAGCAGGTACTAGAAATTTTCAAGTGATTAGCTGCATTTACATGTATGTCTTTTACTTAAGTTTAAGCGTAAGTTTATTCGATTTAATTTGTTTAGTGTGATTGTGGCACCGTAACGCTGCTTGTATGCATACATGAAATTCTAACACATGCTCATACGAAGGCGCGGGAGCGAATGTGACGAGAATTTTTCGTGTTCCTTGGGCATATTCCACGGTTTTACTGATGCTATGTTTACCGCCTGCTTTTCTTTAGGATTGTTTATTTGACTGTCTTCCAAATGGTCGCTCCATTGCATTGATGGCTAATTTCGACACCTCTCATTAAAGTTTGGATAATGAGCTTTTCGCTAACAGATGAAACAATGTCTTATGACATGACCGGCTTTATTTACACCGGATTTTAAGAAGCATTTTTATATCCAATCTAATGCGTCTAAAGGAATAGGGTCAGTTTTGCTTCAGAATTATTAGAAAATAGTACACGGAAACTATGGACAGCAACTTAGCTTGGACATCTTTTAGTATCACCAGCTCAATGTTCCTCATTGCATAAAATGTTACAAAAGTTGAAAGAAAAGTATTATTGGCCTGGTATGGCAACTGATGGACAAAACGAAATCAAAAAATGTGATTTATGTAGATGCATTGCAACCGACAGGCCTCAAAGATCGTTCATTAGCAAACAACAGGTCGCCGAAAGTCCTTTGCAAAGTTTATGCATTGATTTCATGGCACCATATCCTAAAACCAGAGACGGAAATACATGTATTTTTCTTTGCTTAGATCACTTTTCAAAATTTGCAATACCTAAACCTATGAGAAAAGCTAGTACTGAAGTCAAATGTTTGGAACAGGAAGGTTTCCATGTGCCTGAGGTACCAGAGATGATACACTGCGATAACGGTACACAGTTTATTTTAGCAACGTTTCAAGAATTTGTACACGTGTATGGTGTTCAACACATTAAAACAACTTTTTATGCATCACAAGTCAATACTGCTGAACGAGTCAACAGATCTATTCTAGAGTTCATATGCTCATACGTTATTGAAATTCAAGAAACATGGGATGTTTATCTTAGCGGCGTTGCTTTTTCTCTTTAAGAAGTGCCACAAATAGTTTGATTGGTATGATATCGTACCATTTCTTGTTTTTTAACATAATGCAGCACGGACATTCGTGTAAAATAAAACGCAAATTAGCTACTGTTAAAGATAATTATTCCATTGTTAACATAGTACCAGAGCGATTGCATTTTGTAAGGAATTGCACAATTGACGTACAGAAGTTTATAAAAGGAATCAACGGACATACAATACTCGAAATATCCATATTCATTTTAAAGTTGGACAGATAGTATATAGAAAAAATTTCAGGCTGAGTAAGATGGCCGAAGGTTATAAAACAAAACTAGCACCCCCAACTGCCTTTATGAACTCAATACTCTAGTAGGAAAACAAATAGGCACCTACCACGCCAAAAACACATTTTCTTTTTTTTTTATTTTAGAAATAGCCCGGCTAGCCCAGTTAGGTGGAGCATGGAACTCTTAATTTCAGGGCATGGGTCAAAGAGACACGTTTCCACTTACGTTTATAATCTCTTTTTTACTGATCCGTACGCTTACTACATTTTTTTTACGTACACACTCCATATCGCCAGCGATATCAATGGGCCCGAGCTGTAACGTTCGCGTACATTTATGTACGGAGTTTCTGTCGGTCTGTGTTAACAATTAGTCATAACCAAAAGGCAATAACTTATAAGAAAGCAGAATACCCCTAATACTTTCTCCTTCTATAATTCTGTTGCTTAGCTAAATGTATCTCATAGCTAAAGCGAACGAGGTATAAAAAGAAATAAAAAGTCCGCTTGTACAATGTAAACGAGGATATTGCTTTACGAAATTGGTACATTGCTCATACACTGCACACGTATACATTATTTAATTTTATTTATTTATTTAATTTAATTAAATTCCGCTCAAAACCAAGTCCTTAGCCGAATGTACGAACTCGTTCTAAACACTTCTCACCAATTTCACATTGTCTAAGCACATCTCACCAATCTCACATTACTGTGTTGACTGTAAATTTTTGGATAATCCAAAAGTGTCCTATAAGCTAAATTGTTCAATTTTAACTAGTTCATTTTAAACATCAATAACAACGCCGTTTTGAAGTTCCACAAATAAAATAAAAATTTGTTAAATAAAATAAAATAAAAAATTGTGTTTTAATTAAAAGGACAAACCCAATAATAAAAAACTTATTTAACTTATATATTGATGGATAAATATAATGTAATAAGGCTTATTTATATCTTGTTAATAGTAACAAATTAGAAAAAATCAAATACAAACGAGTATTTTGATTCAATTCACCTATCTTTGTACAAGCCTCAAAAATGTTTAGCAGTTAGTTACGTAATATAAAGATTTTCACCTTATTAATGGTCAAAACGGACAGATCAAGTAACTGGTAATGAGAATTGAACATTTTACACATTACCTGAAACAGATTGAACAACTCATGACTAGTACGGCATTGTGGTAGCTGTAAGAGCAAAAAACGTCTTGAGATCCTACTAGGGATGTGAATGTCAATAACTTCTAATAAAGCCGGCGGATAAACATCACGTTTTATTAGCTTAAAGAGGAAGGTTACACCAAATATTTTATGCCTTTTTTCAGGGCTAGACAAGTCAATGAGCTTCAGTATATTACTATACGGTGGAAGAGATGGGGCAGGATTCCATCATAAAATCTCGTAAAAAGAATCAAGAAGTCCCGTTGAACAGACTTCAAGCGATCAATATGGCATCTATAACTGGGAAGCCAAATTACCGACAAGTATTCAAAAGTTGGGCTTACTAAAGAAGTATACAAGTACTTCGTAACCTGTAGCTCTTTAAATTTTTTAGACCATCTTTTTGTAAACCGTAAAAGGAACCTAGCTTTATTAATTTCAATATATTCAAATATTTCAATATGACTGTCAAATTGGAGTTTTAAAAACACAACTGCTCAGTGTTTGTAAATCCAAACATTTGCCAGAATGTGATGATCAATACGATAATCAGAAGGCATCGTATTACACTATGTAAAAGATATTTTCTTACGTTTATTTGAATTCAGCGCCATAGCGTTGGCTGCACACCATGAACGCGAGTTGTCAAGATCAGACTGAAGAAGTTTATCACCATATATTGAGTCAAAGGAAAGGGACAGTTTAACATCGTCTGCAAACATCAAAACATGGAAATCTTCAACGCAATCTGGAAGGTCGTTCGCGTATAAAATAAATAAAAGCGTGTAAGGAAGCGTTTTGCTCCCTTACGAAAACAAAGAAATAAAACGAGCCCACCCACACAAACGAGTCATCTGTTACAGAGGGTTTACCACAATCATCCTTCTCCCGCACAAGTGATAAGATTACTGTGTTTTCTTATACACGCATACATACGTACAAACATACATACGTACACACATACATACATACACACACATATATACAATCAACCTTTAAGAGAATAAATATTGTAATACACAACGACATGAGCTGTATAACTATGAAGCATTAAGCGCATTAGATTGCATAAAACAAAAAAAAATATAAAATAATAATAATTAAACAAAAAGAAACCACAATACGTGTGCTACCTAACTGTTCGCCAAGGGACACTATATTATTGTAATCATCTAAGCATACGCTGTTATAAACACACCATATAGATCCCATAACTGTAAATATGCAACTTTATAAGCTAGGTAAGTATACACTAAAATTCAAGAAACATACTTAACGGTTAACTTTGTACAAAAAACATAGAATAAGTAGAAACATAGGAATGTAAACACGCGTAGCAATAAGAAAAGTAAGCAGGTAGATAAATATCATGCGTAAGCATAAAATGTATTCATAAAGGCAAACAAACATGTTCGACCAGACAAGTGTGATCGAACCCAAACTAACACTTTTAAGAATAGATATATATAAGAATAACATTGTAATAACGGAATAGTTTGGTGGCCACCACTATAAAAGAGCGTGTCGCAATACGCTCAGTCTTTTATTGCGTCATAGCCGCCGTCGAGGTAAGTAAAGTGCCGACCATACTACAAGTTGACTTTAACTACTAGGCCTTTTTTTGTTTGACTTTACGGACAGGGGATGAGGACATTTTGGAATGAGAAAGACCTTCCCAAAGTTAAATCAAAAGTGTATATGACGAAATATGTTCAAGATGATTTAAAGTTTTGTGAAAAAGTACATCACATGTCAAAAATGCAAACAAAGAAAGCATACAAAAGAGTTCTCAACATTAACAAACACGCCATCTACTAGCGTCGAACGACTTTGTGTAGACACTGAAATTGCAAATACAATTGTAAATTGCAATAAACAACGTATGAGATTAAGACGAAGATGGCGGTGAATTACCGCACGCTTCAGTTCAAGTGGTGTCAGAAAAAACTTTCATGAACCTGAGTAAGAAACTGACGATTTCTAAAATTGAAAATGTATAAAAGTTATATTTGCAGTAAAATAGAATGCGTGACGGTCACAGTAGAAACAGTAAACTATCGGTTTTTCAGAATTCTTGTTTAAGATGCTTTGAACTCTACTCCGTCCAAAAGTCTCGTAATATGTACAATATCGATAAACAATCCTTACAGAACCCACAACATTAACTATAAATGTTTTAATTAGCATAAGCTTCCGAGTCAAGGTAATTATTTATAAAATATGCCGTTGCTAAGAGTATTATAAAAGAACAAGAAAATTATATCCGGCTGGGGCAGACTTTAACATGTTCACCACCGTTTAAAGCTTTGGCGCCTCACGCTTTTGTTTGTTGTCTTAAAAAAATTAATGGGATACAATTTATATCTCTGCTTTTAGTTCACTAAAAAATATTGTTAATAAAAATCAATCCACCACATCGTAATGTCCAAAATAATTAATTTAGAATTAACTACATTTTGTCGCATTCTATTCTCTAAGTCCTTCTATTTGATAATCATTTTGCTAGAATTATTAAGACAAAATTAATCCACCAGGTCGTGGGGTCCACCATGTTTATTTTAGACTTAATGACTTTTTAATCAGGCCATATAATGTCATTTCAAATAGTTATGTGCACTTTGTTTTGCTTACCTTATGATTAATAAGCATAAAAGCCCAAAACTCTGAAAAAAAAGTTTAATCACTTGTAACTTTGTGGCACACTTTTTCGATTTTGCATATTTGGTGAAGTGTGGACAATTTCAACTTTCTACATGCTATAATTTTTTAGTAATCAGCACAAACCCACAAGTGTTTGTTTAGAACAGCAGTGTTGCGTTCATAACTTAGCACAAAACGATATCTTCATTGTCCTTTTGGCGTCTAAAGTATGTATCCATGCGGTACATCTCAGTGTAAATAAAATTATGCTTCGCAATTAATTTTGAAATTCTTTCATTCTCGGTGAAATTTCATAACATCTCATAGTCCTTGCAAAAGTTTATTCTTATTTAGGTCCAAACCATATCTTGTCAAAAAACGCAAGGGAAGTAAAAGTCATTTACAATTTATTTGTATACGTTAAAATTTTTTCAATGGGTTTCCGTGTTTCCATCCTGTTGCTTAAGTTAATCTTCCCGTAAGTTTCCTCCTAAAGTATGATTTGGTTCTTAACGAAGATCTTTTGAGGATGTTTCGGCAGTGTTAAGAGGAGCTTGTATGCCTAGCAGTTCTTTCCGCTAGATATGATCTGTAAGCTGGTAGCTCTAGAAAAAACTTTTGTATGGGTGTTCACGAGAAAGATCACGCTAACTACGGAGCGGTTTTAACATTTGACTTTTTCGCTTGCAACGTCTGTTACAAATGCAACCCTGTAATATGTAGGGTTGTAACATTAAACGATAAGGAATGACAGGCTGTAGGAAAAATTGGCAGATCTAAAATATTGGTATGCCTGAAAGAAAGATTGGGGGAGGGCGTTTGAGGAGTGATGTTAGAAAGCTGGATATGATGACTATGCTTTCTAAGATTTGTGCAGTTTTTGTTCGTCGATTATACAAAGAAAATAAAAGAAAAACTTTTTAAGACTTTTTCTTAAAGTCCTCGTTTAAGGAAGAAAGGAAGAATTCAATTCAAAAATTCTAGTGTTACAAAATAACAGGTGCCAATAATAGAAGCAGGAATTATTAAGTAGTAAGAAGTACTTAAGAAGTACTTTATAAAAACAAAACAAAATAATATAAAGATTGATGTATAAGTTAATAAAATTTGCTTTTGAATGATAAAAGCATGTAAAGACTATTATTTTTAATATAGAGTCCATTTGGTGTGAAGATTACTATTTTTGATAAATTTAAATGTATGCAACACAAAGATATGTGTATGCACAAGTATATATAGGAATTCTATAACAAAAAATGTGTATTATATATAAGAAAACAAACAAAATGACAAAGGAGAATATTATCAAACAAAAATCCGTAATACTAATATACTGGAAGCCACATAAAGAGAAATTTATATGAATGAATTTCGTCTCACAATTGAAGGCTTGTGTATGACGTCAGGTTTTAATTTTATTATTATAAATTGCGTGGGAAACCCATACCGCCGACTAAAAGATCTATTGTGTCCCTAGCCCTCCAGTTTTAGGATTCTTCTCAATCTCGCCGCCCTCTTTAGTTCAAAGCAACATACCGTCTCTTATTCTGCAGATGGCGTCAAATTCCCAGGAAATGTTATGGGGCGACCCACTCGTCCCTTGCCAGAGTCTGCATAAATCGGTATCCGATATACCCATGCTTTTCATATGGTATCTGAGGGAATTATGACTCGAGTAGAAATCTTTGGCCAAACGGAGATCTCTTCTTCTTAGTTCCAATAGTGGCACACCGGAAGATTTTATGAACATTTTTGCTTGCCATTGACCTGCACATTGATTCCAATGGTGCTCCGATTTTTCTGCGCTCTTCGCTATTCCAGCCTATTAATCTGTCTTCTTAGTACGCCACAGGAAGGTTCGGGTCCCTCAAGTCCCCTTGTTAGCTGGGCAGTCAGCCAGAGAGATTTCCCTGTTTTAGTTTGTCGACATTCTAGAATCTAAGTGCAGCAAGGTGAGCCTCTTTTTCTAAAGCTATAGGAAGGGGTGCTTCGCCCAGCAGCGATTCTAGGGCAATCAAGAAGTAGTATTTCACCGTAGGCATCCGGGCTGAAACCATAGCCGGAAACATATCCATTTCCCTTCGGCGCTGCTGGCGAAGATTCGTCCACTGCTAGGGCTCAGACCGTTGTGTTCCTTCTAGTTTTTTTTTAGAGTTCCATACTTTGTCATTGCTAGACTATTTTCTCTGCGGCGGCCTTCCTGATTCTCTTCCACTGATCATTCAATGTTCTCGTCAATAAGTCTGGGTTTTTTGTGTGTTTACAGTTTTTCTCTTGTCTTGCTGATTAGTGCTGATGTGTCCTATCAGATCTCTAAAGTGCAAAACCGTCATCTACAGTAAGTTTAGGGCAACCTTGCGGTGCCACTTGAAGAGAAATGGAGGCATATGAGGTAAGTGTACGTGTCGTAGCTGATCTAGCTAGTCCGTGAGATATGGAAGGGGTCCAGGAACTTATTCAGGAACACTTCTATGACGGTTACAGCAAAGAATTTGCACATATCTGGCCCTTACCGAATACCAGACCGACAAAACTCTAACTAACCGATCGAGGACTATCTGGGCCTATCCTTCAACCACCCTGCCTATTGGTCTCTCTTCGGCTTCGAACGGTTTGTGGGAACGTCGAGGTTGGGTCCGAAGATCCCTAACAGTATACTTTACTCTCGTAATTGAAAACTTTTATCTTAATTAATTTGGTTTTTCTTTCACAATAATATTTATTTAAATAGTATGTTCGACATTTATCGTTAACGTTAATTTATTATTAGTATTTCTTTTAATTTAAATACAAAAAAAATAGCAACATATAAAAAGAATTACATCAACTATAATACGGGTATTAGTATTTTACGAATCAGTGATTTTTAAAATTATTAATTATACATAAATTTTTCTTTATATATAGATATGGCCACAACTTACATGTTTCTATTATACTTATTTAAATTCAACTTAGACATCAAAGAGACTTAAACCATGATTCACGTAACAGAAAAGATAAATCCAAATGAATAAGCATATACTTAGCAGCATAAATCAGCAAGCATAAATCCTCTTCGATTATAAGGCATTATTTGTAGCAAATAAGATTTCTAAATAAATCCCAAAAGATGCAAAATTAATGGGGAAATGACTCCATTCGACACGTTTGCCACTAAATGTTCATTTATTGGGTGTTGCTGTTATACAGCTGCATTGAATGTGTGCGCTGTCTACAAGAGGCAACGAGATCATATTAATAATCTCTCCTCAATTAGGCGACCCTGGACGGAAAGGCCATTACAAAGAGAACAAAAAAAAAAAAAACAGAGACACCGAATCGTGGATGAAGATTGCGGAAATATTTAATGAGTTATAAGAAAAAAATGTCTTTAAATTTGTTTAATTCATTTAACAATATTCACTGAACCGAAAAAAAAACAATATTTTTATTTTATAATTGAGCATGCTTTAAGGTGTTGCAGCAAAATATGTATAAGAAAATTTTCGGCAAATTTCTCACCACTTTTTGTTTGTTATGTTTTTTCCCCCTTCAAGTCGATTTCCCATAATTTTTGTCCTATTCTTATGTGTAGGGAAATTTTCAGTCTTTTGGCTGATATACAACATGTTTAAATACACACTCTTCTTTTGTTTTAGACTTTATTTTCATATAATTTTAAAATGAGCAATTTCGAAATTATCTGCATTGATTTTAAATTCTCAGATTCTTTTTTCCTTTTTTATTGTCCATCGAATAATGTTAAGAAAACTGACAGTATAGAAACACAATGATCTCTACGTTTTTGTTGTTGTTATACAGCAAGTTAAACCTTTTTGTTTCTTTTTTGTTCTTTCTATAAGTGGGTAAAATAACTCTTTTTTTTACTATTGTTCCAATATATCTAAAAAATCTATATAACTTTTAATTTCAATTAAAGACTCTTAGAATCACTGCGATTTTTAAATATATTGGAAAGAAATTTTTTCGCAAGCCACCAGCGTAAAAATATCGTTTCTTTTATCTTACATGTACAACGAGTTGAAACCCATACAATCATGCAGATTTTTTTTTTGTTTACATCCTAGCTTTTTTTGGGAAACCCTTGAATTTTTGGGTAGTCCATGTCTTATTGCTTGTAAATGGGATTTTTATAAAACTATTTATTCATTTTTACTTTTATTTTCGTTTCAACAAATTTATACACATCCCCTATTCAATCTCCGTCTAAATTAAAGACCACATTGTTTTCTTTTCTACCGTTCCAGTTTTTCATCTTCGTTCCAACATTTTGACATTATCGTGTGCGAACTTCACAATCACATTTTTAGTGCATGGTTGCATGCTCGTGAGAAGGGATTGCGAAAAAAAAAACTTATATTATACATAGAGTGTTATTTTACGTCATGTCGAAAAAAGCGTGTCCTGATTCTGAACTACTCATAACTGGCTTAGCAACCGTTTTTGTCATGCGAAGTGTACAGGTATTAACGGCACTCGTGCGGATGCAATCCTAGATCCTTTAAAAGGATTACGTTGGTCATGTCACGACTTTAGGAAGCGGAATATTGGCTTCTATAAGCTTTTCACGCAGACGACGAAGGCATTTTCTGAATTAAGCAAAAATATCGTGACTTTGTGTGGAAAGTTTTGAAAAAATCACGATAATGTTCGATGAGTATCGCTATCTAAAGTACTCACGTCCATCTTCAACCTATAAAAAACGAATTGTTATATAGCGTGCGGTACTTCATCCCCGTCTTCGCCTATATCTCGTACGTCCATCCGTGTTGCTCACCGCCGTTCCTCTTCGTCCTCACCGTCAACGATAAAACTTGTGGATCTGCCAAATCTGGCCAATCCGGTTAAGGTTGCGAGTGTTCCGTCTTACCTACAAGCAACGTCAACGTTTTTTTTTCTCAGAGAGTCAGTTGGTATTGCATAAGCCGGGAACCCCGGCTTATCGTGTCAGTTACGCTAAGGTGGCATGAACGTCTCCTCCCAGTGGTGCCATTCCAGTTACTCTGCCTACATCTCCAAAGAATATTAATAACAATAATAAATCCGCCTCTCCCCCTAGCAGTTCGGGCGTATCCGGTGGTCACCTCGCTGGGAGCACAAGCTGCACAAGCAAGTGTAGTCACCCCTCTATTTTCTCCCTAACTCAAAATTCTCTGCCCGTGAATCCCATCGTTCCTAATACGGACGACATCTGCTTGCCAGTACCCTCAAATATCCCCGTGTAAGGACTAGCGCTTGACACCGTTGAGCGTAACGTAAAAAGTTATCTTGTCGCAAATGTCCCATTCGTCAATTTGAAATTTGTTAGCATTGTCAAATTGGCTCCCGGTCAACATAGGGCCATTTCGTCTTTTAGGGAGTTAGTTCCGACTGAAAACAAGAAAACATTGCTAAATAAACCATTGTGGCTAGTTGGATTCTTAATAAAAGTTCAGCCACTTGCTCGAACGCTCTGAGCAGGTCTGGTTTCGGGAGCGCTAGATTTATATGTTTGGTTGTCATGATTATGGTATTGATGGGGTCTTTCGGAGTTTTCTGACCCATCACCTCCACGAAAAAGTTGTCGCTGTCTTCCGTCAGGTGTCGGAGGCAGTGACGGCAATTTAACTCTTCATCGATGTACTTTTTTATTGCAGAAGATGTGCACAGCCGAACATATCTGATTTCTTCCTACATTTTAAGCTTTCGGTTGTGCAATTAATTGCTAAACTTTAAACTTAAACATCCCGACCTTATCAAAGCAAAATCTCTTTTGGATGTGGGAAGTGATTGTAGACCCACATCAATAGCTGCACTCAAGAAAAATGCCAAATATGCCATAGCTAACGACATAGATAAAGGTAATCAAGTGTTGAGCTTTTGAAGGACTAAAAGAAGATCAACAGAAATGGTTGAAAGCAACAGCAACTAGCTAAGGCGAAAAAATTTTAAACGAAATTATAATCAATTTATACTAAAGCAGAGGATTTATAAGATAGCAAGCTCCGAACGAGATGCGATTGTCCTGATGATTTTCTCCCATTTTTTACATTTCATTTTTCTTCTGATTTTTTTAAAATCCTTCCAACACCTACCTACCTTAGATCAAAATGTTTTAATATTTCTAAATGGAAAAATGTATTTCAATAATTTTCAGCCACCGTCTGTTCAGTTCTCGTAAATGCTCAGCTCAATTCGAGCGACATGCGTAGGTTGTTTACTTCAAGTAAGAATTTAATCGGCTCGCTCGCAGAAGTTATTTGCATTAGCGATCTATTCTATGATCAAGAAATTGCTGATATTCTATTTCCTTGGTTGGATAAACTGGCCGATGCCGGCTAAACGCGCATGCGGCGTTGTAGATGTGCCCTTTGAAAAGCTTAGGCCACTTTTAAAGTCTTTTGCAAACTTATAAGCGATATCTTCCTTTTCGCTAACGGGAAAATTTTTACCACGGATATCACACAGATGGGCAGATGAACAGGCGGATATGTTGAGGTGCAGTCCGAATTTGATACCGGCCATGAATTTATATACTTCAAAGAGTTATGAAATTTTGTTTTTACAAATTATTGGGAAAAAAATTAAATTGAGATACACTACTGTGTTGGATAGACATGGCCATAGAATAATAATAATAAGTTTTTATTGCATTGCATTCTAGAGTAATGAGCCCAACAGTATATTAAATGATATTATTAGAGGAACGCTTTACTCGAGGCAGCGGCCCAGGAGGTGAGTCAGTTAATAAAATTTCGAATTGTGTACTTTTACGCCATAAACCAATTTAGTTGTGAATTAACGTGCTCTATGATACTATAATATCCTTGAAAAATCCTTGAAATATCATAAAATCATATTTTCATGTGTGACAAAAAAAAAAAAATTCTTATTTCGAAGCAGTGCAGAAAAGAAAAAACAATATTAATTGAACACCTACACTCATATTCACGGCATACAAAAACAAGTATGCGCCGCCATACTTGTATTTACTTGGCCATACTTTTTGTTGTTCTGTTAACCATTGCAAAGAGTTTTAAAAGTTGGAATCAGTTGTTTTTTTTTTTATCAAACTGAAATATAAATGAGAAATGAATTCGAACATCTGTTGGAATATAAAAGAAAGAATTTTGGCTTTTACGTCAAACTTAAATAGAAATCTTGGGTTTTTTATCAAACTATGTAAAATATACTGTTCCTCTAGCGTGTTAGACAATGCGGTTTTTATTTTTTTAGTGTGAATATTGTGTGTTGTTATCAGATAAATTAATATAGGTATGTCAAACGGTACATCATAGTACATTAAAATGTTGCGAGGCAACCTATTGCCACTTTTGCATTGATATAGTTTGCAGTATACAAATAGAACAAGTTTGGATTCAAACATCCCTGACTCGGCAGATTACAAAAGTGCTTAACAGAAGCTTTGGTCGTTATTAGATTTAATTCACAGAGGAAAGGTATTATCCACTTAAAGAATTCTGCTTGAACAACGTATGTTATTTCAAATTGATTTATCTTCTCAATTTGGTTTGTTATTTTCACTTTCTTTACATACAGACGTTTTAAAATATCAGCCTTACAACATTCTTCGAATCTTTTTGTAAACAACCGCGTGCTTACGTTCCTAAATGTTTTTTTTTTTTTAATGTAAAAAATGGAAGAAACTAAGGAATTCTATGATTTTTGCATACCTTTTAATGAAGATAAAGTGTTACTTAAAGAGGTATGCGAAAAACTGGTCGTTTGTAAGTAATGTATAAGTTAAATTGGCTAGTTACTAAACATCGCTCACATACAGTGGGGTATAAAACTATAGCTATCGAGCTATTCTTTGATCACAGTAACAGGGAAAATATTAAGTGTTTAGGTGATGTCTTTCCAAAGCCTCACGATCTCCTATGGCTCGAAACATTCTTTCAAAATAAATTGAAAATCCTACAACGAATCACTATATGCTATGCAGACGCATTGGTGACACATGCTATGGTATGTTTACACTTTATAAGTTAACAAAGCGCCAAATCTAGTATTATTGCAACTTCAGACGAATTCGATAAATTTAAGAAAATTCCATATTATTGCTGGACAACCCAAAAATGAAGCTGCGTTAGCGGTAAGTTGACGTCATTTTAATGTAATATATAGATCAATTTATAATCTTATCCCATCAGCATTGTTGCACTTCATTTAATGGAGATTTACTAACCTTTGATGCTAGTAACCACATTTACGTCAGTCGCAAGGCCTATCAATTAGCTGTAAAAAGAGGCTTATTCTTCGAAATTAAATATTCACCATGTATAACTAATACCGCGGTCCGCAAAGATTTGGTTAAAATTGCTCACAATTATTTTATTAAAGGCAAATCAAAAAATATCATAATCAGCAGTGGTGCCAATAATATATTTGAGTTGCGTGGTCCTCAAGACGTGACAAATTTGTAATTACGTTATTATGATGTTTCTAAAGTGTTCATTATATATGTTTTATCTTACATATTTTCTTAAAGGTCATTTATATTTAGTTTGTCCAAAGACCAAGCGAATTGTGCTATAAACCGGTTTGGTAGACAATTATTCTTACGAGCCGGTAAGTTGTGGTTTTATAGCTTCTGAAAAATAGTAAATGGAATTGAACCTTTCGTACAGAATGCAGGCGTTTGGGTAAGACCATAATGGTTATTAAGACTTGTGGACCTGTCGTATTTTCTGACAGTTCTGAAGAAAAAAATGAGTTGGGAAATAATGCAGCAAATATCCACGAAGATCCAGACCCTAAAGAGCAGCCAAGTAAAAAGAAAAGACTATTTTAATCATTTATTTTCGTTTATTTACAAATTATTTGGTCCAATTGGACTTCTTAAACATTTTAATGAAGTTAATGGATAATAAAATCAAATAAAAACAATTTTAGAATTTTTAGTATCTGCCGATCCTGGTTCGGCTTATTTTTTTTTTATTATCTTAAGAAAAGGCGTTGGTGGTCACAGGTATTCCCGTCCACGTAATGATGAAGTAATGTAATGAAAAATAGCATTTTCTTCGCTTTATTTATATTCAATAATTAAAAGCGCACAATTGTATTATGATATCCTCATTTTTTTATATTATTTATGACAAAACTAAGGTCATTCAGATGTATTAATTATTACTCGTAAAAAATTGTCCTTGCCAGGGTTTTTGGACAGAAAATGTACGCTAGTCCGGCAATATTCCAACAGGGTTAGGTTTTAATAACGTCTCTGTTTTTATGAATAAAAATGTAAAAAAGAAATAATTGGTTATCATCTCCTCCAACCGAAAAAATTGTAATTAAAAAGACTAACCAGCATAAACACTGGTCAATTTATTACCATTAATAATTGTACAGAGTAATAATTCTAAATAGTGTTTATAACATCTCTGTGTTATTTCTCTTTGTCTTCAGCAATTAAAGTGCATAGCAGCAATAATATTTCCTAATTAATAATTATTTTCAGTGATAAAAAATCGTTCACTTCTTTGTTGTAACTTTTCTGCACTAAACGGAAAAATACAACCCTGTTTAGTAGATGGTTTTGCGCTCTCTTTACTAGATAACAAAATGGTGGTCTTTAATGTGGTCGTATATTTAATTTTCTAGAGTAGCGAGTGAAAATTTGCTGAAACATAAATAAATGTGGAAATTAATAAAAAGAATTGTTAAAAATCACATATACAAGTAATAAGACATGGAGTATCCAAGAATTTAAGCGTTTTCCAAAAAAGTTAAATCTGAAAAAGCTTTTGAAATTCGGGTATACATGGAAATTGCAAAAGGTGAAAATTTGCATGAATAGTACTTATGTATATACGTATATAATATATATACATTTACAGCCTATGTGTGGTTGAGTGTGTGATCTAAGCAAAAGAAAAGATTTTTTACAGAAAACTAAAAACGAAGCGACAAAAAATTTCTGTACTCTGAGGCACCACCAATGTTACTGTTGAGGAAATAGCAACAACATAGAAAATGACGATGTTAACGAACGCGACATTTACGACGCGAACTAAACGAATTAAAACTTTTTTTTTTGATTTGTGTGGCTTTTCATTACAATTTTTCGTCTTCTCAAAGAATTAATTTGAAAAAAAAACATTAATATCTTAACTGAAAATATGTTGAAGGTGAGGATAAGTAAAATAAACACATTTATTTTCTAAATCTAAACATAAGTGAAAAAGTGAAAAATGTGCAGCAAAAAACGCATAAGGATTGTGTGCTAAAAGAAAACGTCAAAAATAAAATAAAATTTTCAAAATTGCTTTCAACACAAAAGTTTATAATAAAAACTGTAAACAAGGGAAAAATTTTACCATTTTTGTATATTTTAGGAAATGTATATGAAAATAGCTGTTGTGCCCTCAAATATTTCGCAGATACGTTTTTTCACGCTGTGGTTTAGCATGGAAAGAGTGCGTATTTATAGGCCGATATATATACTGACATGTATATATTTATAATAGATTTTTTCCCTTTGGGTTCTTCTTTTTATTTTGCATATTAATTGCTGTCTTTTCAAATTGATTTTTGTTTGTTGCTACGGATTAGAGTTATTTTTCTTTGTCTGGAAGTTTTCAGTGGTACAATTACGGGTGTTTGCACTGTTTCTGAGTGTGTACACTGGTTCGAACGTGTATTTGCTTACTCTATTACAAAGTTTAGCATGTATTCATTTAGCGCATTCTCTTTTAATGACTTATTATTTTTTTATAAGAACAGCCTAGGGAAAACGAAAAATAAGCATATTTGATAATGATGTATACATTTGCGTATGTGGTTGTGTAATCGGCTTGATTATTTCTTTCTTTTTTGTCCTCAGCTTTTTTCTGCATTATTTTGATGCATGATATGTATTCATTAGTTGATCTGCAACATTTTCGTCGTCTGCCATTTCCCATTGTTCCTCCTTACTCTCCGATAATGTAAACGTGTGATATTATTATTATTACCACTGCACCTGTACTTCATATTGACTTTCGCCACCACCTTAGTTCCTTTTTTTGCTTAATTGCGAGATTTCTCATAATTGTGTAACTGTAGTTGTATCTGTTTCGTTATTGCCTGTTTCCATTAGGATTACACATTTAAAGAAATCGATGCAGGAAAAGTAAACGATTAACGACTCCAAGGCAGCAAATTAATGTATAAAATAAATAAAACTTACAATGAATCTGTTCCTAAAATTGCAAATTTGGACTAGTAAATTAATTTGCATGAGATTTTAATATTTCACTGTTGAACGCACTCGAACGAAACATTCATATCGTGTCATAAAAAAATAATATTGTAGTTAATTTTTTTATTTCTATATGCTAGATATAATTTTCTGCGGCGGAAATTTGGTTTTTCGTTATCAGGTTATTGTGTTGAATTATGCCAGTTTAGCTGAAGAAGAAATTGATTCTTACTATAATTACAGGTCACCGTTTACAATGCACAGTTATTTATCTAATAATTTATCAATTCGTTATATTCGCTCTCATTTATTTCTATGAACGTAACGCTTAAAAAAAGGAATTATATACCTAAATCCCAAATACATTTATAAACCGTAAAGTAACTAACTAAGAATAACTAAGTAATATAGTAACTAGCTAGCTTTTCCTGGTTGTGGATGTTAATGCATCATCCATAAATTTACGTGGGCAGAAAAGGGAATACATGCATTTTTGAGTATTGCTAAAATGATTAGAGGCCTTGGGCAGAAAAAGAAGGAGTATGTAGACGCTTTTCCTTTAAGACATGTTGCGCGAATAAAAATCTGACCATTGGTTTTGGTGTCACTTTTCAAGCTTTTGAATATTGAAAATTTCAAATGTATTTATTTCTTTATTCATAGTGCAATGTAAAATTCACAAGTTCTTCAAAGTGTATTATAGTGAAGAGTAGAAAAAGAATGAACATTTGTGTGACTTGTGATTTGTTATTATATTATTTTATATATATTATAGAATGTGGGCTTATTTTTCTTTTTTTAAATCAAGAACTATTCTTTTTCTATTTTTACATTATCAATTATTATTATCAGTTAATCAGTTAAACTAAACCTAACTTTCTTCGCCTTGTAAGGAAGTAATATATATCTCTTAAGGCCAATGGCCACTTTAATGACAATAAGCTAGTTCATATTTTTTTTGGGTCGCATTAACAAGTTTCCGAAGACCTAAAAAAGATTTTTTTTTTTTTTTAAAAACAAATTTTTTCGATTTGCTTACATTTGAAAAGACCTGTAATTGTGTACCCCCTTCCGTGTGGTTTACTACACTTAAATTTTCTCGCTTGTACTATCTTATACAAATAGATACGCATGCGACCTCCCATGTACCTGCCGATAATAGCATTGCTTATAATAGATATGTTGACAAAGACGCTGGATATTGATTTTAAGTTTTATAAATGCACGTACCTGAATACATTTTAACTTAAAACGCTTTTTTATATATGTAACAGACGTAAAGAGGTTTTATTTATGCTCGCTTTATATTATTATACCCAAAAAAGGGCTAAGATTAACCTGTTCATATACTTCACCTAAGTGTATTATAAAACAAGTCCCAGGAATTCTATAGTACTGTATTAAGAAACTTTAGGTTTAAGAAAATAACGTTTTCTCTCCTATTTTAATTTTCTTTTTTTTAAAAGAAACTGCACGTGGTCTCTTCTACTTTTAGAGACGTGCAAGAAGTTAGCTTGCTAGGTAACAAGAATAAAAGCCGTCCATAGAATTAAGAAAATACATTTTAATTATTGATTAATTTATGTTTATTATATTTAACTGAAGCCTAGTGATAATATACGCACTTTGTTAGAAAATTTTAAAAGCTTAAAAGCTATTTGCGTAAACAAGCCTGTACATTTTTGTTCTTGGAACTAATCCAAGGGAGCAGATCCAGATTTCATCGTCAGTCACAATACGACGCAGGAAACTTCCATATCAGCAAGCAAGCAATACTACCGCGAGGTTGAAACGGTTCGAAATGGCGTTGTCAGTTAATTCATATGGTGGCCACTTTCCCTCCTTTTGAATCTTTGTCTTTGCATGGAAACTTATAGAAACTTTTGATTTCTTGACTGCTAAGGTGTCCTTGAGAGTTTGGGCATCGCTTTCGGCCAATAAATCTTGCAATTCACTATTTGCGAACTTTTTTTGATTCTCGAGGCCGCCCTTTGTTATTGACTGTTGAAACCAAAAACAGTAATTGGGATGGATGGCAGCATCACCATAAATTTCTAAAGATGTTCGCTGGGCCTCGGCAGCATATTTCTTTAATTTAAACAATAAATGTAAAAAATTAATGTCGAAAATGCAATTTTGTTACAATTTGAAAATTTTTAAAATTAGAAAACTTTTAGAAAGGTCATCGAATTTAATCGTATTTTCCATTTCTTTATAATTTTGTACATGTGGAAATCGCCTATCAAAATGAACGCAATCGTCTAATAACATCACTTCTTAAAATATATCAAAAATAGAAAAGTAGTTGGAGCAATTAAATAAACCAGAACGAACATTTGTTGTCGTGTTCCAAATTTATGCAATCGAAATTTTGGTTTCATCGATGCGTACATGTCGTTCGAGTTTTTATACTTATGTATATTAATAAAACTAATTAACTCGAGTAGTATGGACTGATTCTGTATAGACCGGTATAATTCAAAAGAGGATTTTCTTTAATTTTAAACGTCAAATCCAGAAAAATAAAAACGTTTTCGCCGTGTCTGTAAATCCCAAGCGTTGTATTTTTCTAATGCTTTAATAAGTTTAAAATAAAACAAGTGTTCCCGCATACATGCTTTACAGCTACTAATTACTTTTTCAAATACTCGAGAAAAATTTTAAAAATGTTTTGGCATAACTTTTTACTTCATTTGTGTTTTCTACACCACTAAATGTGTAGCTTTTTATTGCAATAGATTGGCGTGCGCCTTATTTTGTTTGTATCATTTGTCGTGTTATTAGCGAAAAAAGAACTTATTTGTATCGGCACCTGACAAGTATTCACGTATAAAATTTGCTTCGTTTAATATCTGTTTTTTTTATAAATCGTTGCCCTCTTATTATCTTTCGATACTGTTTTTATACTTCGCTAAAGGTACACAAGTTTCTTGCGGGCCTATGCAACGCTCAACGATACTTTCCTTACTGTAGAGCAATCGAATTAAATTTGTCTCCTTGTCTCAAAAAAATGAACAACGTGTACAATTTTTAATATTTCTCAACAAAAATTGAAAAATAGTATGTTCTTCTTCTTCTTAAAAGTAATATTAAAGGCTGTAATATTTTATACTGAAAATTGATCCACGCTTGTGACTTGGCACGTAAATTTCTTGTTTTAAATTGCGACCACATTGAGCCCTTTTTTTAATTTTCCTCCTTATTATAACGATGCTTCATAAAGTCTTTGTTCGGCTGAATTTCCGTATTTTTATTATCTTCTTAGCTTTGGATTCTGAGATACGTGCAAGGTATTGATTGTCGGCACTGCTTGGTTAAAAAATCTTAATTGAAATGTTTAGTTTAATCTTTCTCCATTTAGGTTTTGACCATTTTAATACGCACAGTCATTCTCGCTCACTGTCTCATTTCTTGTAGTAAATTTTCTACGTCATTTTCTAGTTTACAATTGGTTACTCTCTGTGAACTTCTCTATAATCTTTTTTAGTATTTTTCATTATTTCTCAATTATAGCGGTGGTTAGTTGTAATCGACGTTTTGACGCTTGCGTTAATGTGACTTCTCTTGCCAAACGAAAGAGTGCTTGGCGGAATATTTTTGTACACGTTTACTTATAAATACTTTTCATTTTTGAACAAAGTATATCTTTCATTAGGTGTTTGCAAAAATTTTGATCATTTATTTACTTAAAAAAGGCATTTATTGTGGAAAATTGGTACAATGTATATTACTAAAAATAGTTTCCATCATTTTCGACATTTTTCAATATTTTTGGCAACATGGCCATATCATGTCGAAACAATTCATATTGGTTTCGTTCTTGTTCAATTTTGCGAACCCGCGCGCCAGCCAAACCATGCTGCACCGCGTGGTAATTAGGAGGCGCCGTGTCTGGTGACTACAGTGGGTGTGGCTGTGCCCAGTGGGTGGAACTGCCCACTCGAACTACAACAGTGTATTCTGAATAACTCTTGCAACAAGTGGTCAAATAATGGCATTTTCAGTCCATTCGTGTTGCCACTTTTAAACGTTGAAGCCTCTGAACGTGTTCGGTGGGTTCGGTGGGCTTCGGCAGCAGATTTTTTCAAATAAACAATAAAAGAATTTGGAGTGTCGTTGTACGCTGAATAAATCTAATATTAAATGGAAAACTGTTGTTTTATGTGGAAGTTGGTGATCAAAATTTTTGCAAACAGAATAAAAGATGCCGTGCGATGACCTTAATAAAATAACCGTATGGGTAGTGCAGTTCATACCAGGAAATTTAGTAACTGTTGCCGTCACAATTTTGTGGATGTTACATTAACTTTTTTAGTGTCGCAAGTGAAGGGATGAAATCTGAATGTTTCATTTTTTACCGGGGCAGTACATAGAAATTTGATTATATTTATTAAAGACCAGTGTTTTTCCCCGCATTTTGTGTAAAATTTTTAGGTATATAATTATAATCAAAACATTGAAATTTTTTTCTTTGACATTTAATTTATAGACTAGCTAAGAAGAAAGTAAGTAAATGCGGATATTTTACTGTTACTAATGAACCACGCAGCATTAACAATACGTCGAATACTCTTAAATTTAAGTATTTCCATCGTAACTGCTTCCCACAACCATATGCATCAGGTTGAAGGATATTTTTGTACAAAAGGGGTTTATTGAAAATGAAATCAAAAACTATGTCGTCATAGTTATTGTTAGCACTACGAGAATGGCTACCTTGGATTGCCTTGTCCATTGTTTATAATATTGGTTTTAAGTTAATAAACGAAATGGTTGACTTAAAATTGATATACTTGACGACAAAAACAGTTATTATATTTACCAAAAATGTTAACAGCTTTTTCAAAACAAAGGGGCGCGAAGCAGCTCTTGCAAAAGAAAATTTTTTTAAAGTATTTCCTTGGCCGTACGATTAATTGCCTTAATTCCCAAGCGATTGAAATACGTAGGCTTTGTTAATAGTACTAATTTAAAACAAAAAAGTGCGCCAACTTTAGCATAAAATTTTTTATAATTTGCCAAACACTGCTTGCAATATTTGTTAGCTGATCAATTAAAAAATTGTGATGAAAATTTACAAATTTACATTATTATTGCATGGCTCATTGGATGTGCTTGTGCATTGTCCTGAAATTAGATTACTTTAGCATACCTGTGGCGATCTTATTTCTTGTATTGTTTGTACGGTTGAGTGTTAGAAGTTTCTCCAGATTTTGAAGGCTAATGAGACAGACGCCACATCACACCTTTCTGGCTGAACCAGAAACTTGTAAACTAATGGCCGAAACGTCATGAAATGTTGACACATATCGTTTGAAGATTGCTATTATCCAGATATATGGGTATGGCAACAGCGCTGCTATGTGTCAGTCTGGAGACTGATTAGACGATATGATATGCTTGAATACTATTTGAAGGAAGCAAATAAATATACACATCATTGACTGAATGTTCAATTCCTTGAAATATTTTGATTTCTATCTATTCAGCTTTACAACAGGGATGCCTTATTATTTAATCACACATAGGAGCAATGTCTAGTCAAAAAAAGATGTCGTAGAAAGAAAGGAAAACAATATAAAATATTGGGGAAACGAACAGCTCACTAACAGAAAATTAAGTCAAGATTAATGAGTCAAATTTACAAATATAAGGTATGTATGTATGCAGGAGTTCATATAAAGTTTATAGAGTGTTCGCTATGCATTCACTTCATTCAGTGCAATTTACTTTCTCTTTGCACCACTCAGAAACGCATATGAAAAAGTCCTATAAAGTGTGCACAGCAAGGTGGATACAATCAAGGCTACCAGAAGTATTTTGGTGTTTCTTTAGCGAACATTGGGAGAAAGTTCTTTCAAGGGAAATTACGTACCTCTACTGTACCTGCACCGTAACTGTAACGTAGTTAAAATAAGTTAGGTTATGAGCTGACGCAAAAGCATAGCATTTCTTATGCTTATCGAAAATTTTCATGGACGTCTAATGAGTGCACCAACGCCCGCTGAAAACTTTTTATCTAAATCTTTCAATAAATGCACAATGCATAGCAAGGCAAAAGTTCAATCTGAAGATGGTTTTGAACGCCGGATTGACACGCCTTTAATTAAACAAACAAAAATTACAATTAATGTTTCTTTAAATTTGAATTTGATAAAGTTGCAGACATTAATACTTCTTTCGCATAAGTTTGTGCGTCGTAACGAATTCGCAGATGGATGTATTTGCTCCTGCGTATATTTTTGTTTATATTATGTATTATGCTTCACATTTGTTGCTAGAAATAATGGATGATGCTACTATTGTAGTTAATGTTTTCGTTTGTTATTGCATACGGCTGTCCTTCACTTTCGCACGTCTTTTGTCGAATCTTGAACTAAGGCGTAGATGAGAGAGAGCAGAGCGTGAAGAGTGCTCTCATTGTTCTCTAGTTTTCCTAACCTGACATACGAAAATTTTTCGCTTTGTATCTGTTAACATGCCAGGAGAAGACGTAAAATCGTGCTTATAGTAATTAAATTAATTTATACAGACAATAAATAAGTTAAAAAATTTGAATTGAAATGCAAATAATCATTATGTTTGCTCACATATATCTCAAAAAGTAAACAAATCGGTGTCTATTATATTGGATTGTCTTTTTTTTATAATTCATCCCTCTGTGTTTCATGGAAAAATGAAGAAAAAAATTTTTGGCTTTAGCAAAATTAGTCTAAGTTTATAAATTTATTTTTTAAATTCCTTGAGAATATTTATGTATTCGGATCATTAAAGAAATATTCTTGTCTGTGCGGCGTTTTCTATACTTCTGCTTTAGTACTACTTCCACTACAAATTTCTTGACAACTAATATCGACCTTTTTTTTGATTTTATTTGTTGCTTTACATACGGCTTTCGCTTGTTTTTCGATGATAAAAAATCAATAAATGTGATATATATCAGTTTTATTCTGTTCTGTGAAGTATTTTATTTCAACAATAGTAATTTTATTCATCATCATCATCATCATTTGGCATTGTTGAATTGTTTTAAAACATTATGAAATATTATAAAATGAAAATGTAACAATAAAAAAGTTTAAAAACCTTGATATATTTTGTATAAAAAATGCGCCATAAATAATTATTTGTTATGCAGATGCAAGACAACGTATAATTTCATCTTTCACCCTTTGCATATACTTCAAGTTTATCTTTTTCAAAATACACTAGTTTGCGTGCCATGTAATTTCATCAGCGGACATGATCTTTTTGAAGGTAAGAAAGGCACGAACAGGCATATATGAACGGATACAGAGACGGAGAATACCGGGTTTGACATCAAGGATAAAGACGACAGTATCTATACCAATTGTGTTCGTTAAAAAATTCGATAAACTTTTTTGCGATACTGCGTTTAATATGTTAGGTTACGGCATGTATCTGATGTAAAATAACGCTGATAATTTTGCAAAGCTGCAAACACATGTGTTTCCTTCTTTCTTGCTTAGGTAGACATATCAAATTATTTGCATCGTATGACTAACAGCCAAATTACATGGATTTAGTGCGCGATTATTTAGATTCGGGTTTGGTTTGCAAAACTAAGGTCCACTATAAACGGTTTAACCAATTTTCAAGCACAGTAAGCTCCTTTACAGACAACTGTTATATTAGAAGAGGTGTAGATATACAGAGCCGAAAGACATTGACGGGATTTTCATGGCCTTTCTTCTTTCTACTTTTTAAGGAAAATTAATATATTCAGCGTTTTGTCTCATTGATAATTAAGAAGATACCCGTCTAAGTCTGTTTATCGCTTCGATCTCATCCATTCCTGTTAGAAGATGGCGTTCCCTGATAACAAAAATGTTAGATGAAGCCATCCTTTGTTCACTTGCAACATGTGAAGTGGCAGCTTACACACGAACGCCCTCACCATCAACACGATTACTTAGTAGCTCTATGTTCTTTGTGGTTTAGTTTTTCAGTTGAGGTTGCTTCACGCACTTATCAGAAAATTTAAAGTAATACATCGACATAGAAAATGTCTTATTGCATCTTTTCCTTAAAAACCATAAAAATGACAATATGGCCTTATGTCAGGAACGCAAAAGTGTAGGTAAGAAGTTTTTTATGTTTACGCTGTAGGTGGTTTTCGTATTATAAGGCGCGAGTTAAATTGAATTTTGATTGAAAACATCGGTGAGTATCCTTCAATGGCGAATATAATTATGAAGTTATATATAGAGCATCAGTATACGCTTCACTTGCAATTGAAGTACTACTAACAAACGAATCCTTATCTTCAGTTTTGAATACTGTGAGCTACACGTTAAAACAATTTGAATTTTTGGTCTAGATGTTCAAAAATGAATACTACTGACCTTTACCGGCAAGTTTCCCAGTTCAGAAAGTTTATTACAAAACAAATCTGCTCGACATTCTTGACGGTTCGGATACGATGTGAAAGAGTGGCGGTGGTTCCGCCTGTGTGCAAGTCACAAAGATGCGTTAGAAATAAGAAGCAGTCATAAGAAAATTAGAAAAATAGTTATACAAGGTGCAGCTCGTAAATTTGCGTCGAAATGAAAGGTAAAACGTCTTTTTTTAAAGCAGAGTCGCTTGTTAGCGCCCAGTTTAAAGCTTTATCTGCAAAACCGTAGAAAGTCACAGGTTGCAGCTACCTGAGACTAATAGAAAGAAATCCAACTCAAATTATCTTAACGTCGTTAATATATGATTATAACAGTTCCTACAACATTTGTTTAAACACTTTTCTTTCAAGAATAGCGAAGGAAAAAGACGCACAGCAATTTTCTTCATACAATTTTTGTAAGAGATGAAGTGAACTGGTGGTTTTTTTAGAATCTGCAGCAATTTTGAGGGGTGACGCTGTACGCTGTATGTGTTGTTTTCATAGATTCTTTGGAAAGACAAATTCTTTTAATAATCATAAGCGTATAGCTTTTCCCCTTAAATATTGATGCACCAACAACTACACAGCGAACGAAGTGCTAAATCAGGGTTGGGTAAATTTTTTCCCTCACCGTGTCAACTTTAATTTTCATACCGATTGAATGGGTAAAAATCAAAAAAAAACAAAGATAAAAATTAAAATTTGTAATCATTTGTAGTGATTTATTATCGCGTAACACAATAAAAACAATAAATATGTTATGCAAACTTCAATCAGGTGTGGGCTAAATTGAGAATGTTTCTGATATGTTATTACATAATAGTTTAGATGTAATTTGCTAGTAGCATTCGAAGAATTGCTTTTAAATTTTCATCTTTATGTTGTCTAATTTCTACATAAATATTTTAAGGTCAAGTAATTATTAAAAATGCGGCATTCTGCATCAAATTCCTTCTTTTTAAATTTTATTATATCATGGCTTAATAAAAAAATCGAGAGAAAAATTTCTGAATCATGAAAGTGCTGTCGACTATCATATTCAAAGGAAAATAAAGTCAAGTACGGTTACGAAATGTACATGAAATTAAATTATTTGTTCGCATGCACCATTCGCGGACTGTTTTACTGGATGATAAATACTTACCATCAAATTCTTCTTTAATTAATTGCTTCCATCATCTGAAAGTTCAAAACAGAACTTAGTGTTAGCTCTTTGTTCATTACTCATTTTTCCATCGATGCATGCTCGATGTTAATGCTTAGTAGGTACATATATTTTACAGGTAATAAGAGAACAGAACAAAAACTATGTTGCTGACGGCAGTTAATTCAATGTTGACTTATATCTATATATACATATATATATATATTAATCTCTTAATTACTGTATAATAAATATAAATAATATAAATAAATAATATATATATATAAATAATATAATATAATATAAATAATATAAATATAAATAAATAAATATAATAAATATATTAATCTCTTAATTTTTTATACAGTTTATATCTTTTCAAAGAAACTAACAATGTCTTTTTGATCAAACTAACAATTTATTATTTGTGTTTTTCCAGATGCAGTTTGAATGTCAAGAAGCCTTTAATTTTTGCACAAAAAATACTCATTAAACTGTTAACTGCATCTTTTCAATGCTTTTGGGATTTTAAAATATCTCGACTTAAAAATATTAAAGGCTTTTATTTTGAAATCAAAAAATTGTATTGTAATAAAATCCCGTCTTCGATTTTTCTATTTATTAGTTGCAAATAGAACGACTAAAAGTGGTAAAGTGGTTGGTTTCCATTGGTCGAATAAAAGAAAGACTTTGGAATATGTAAGCCAAATTGGCGACAGCATCGGAAGAATAACGACTTTTCATCAGTGATTGTTAATGCAACAATAATATTTGTGTGTAATAGTTGAAGACAGTAAAATATTATTCTGATTTAGATTTTTAAATATCAACAATACCAATAACTTATTTATTTATTAAAATTTTAACTTGTGGTGTGTGTCGTTTTGTACATTTGGCATTGTTTGAACTTTATTTTCATTGATCTATTAATTTATATGGATCATTTTTTTTCAATTTACTGAAGTTAAGATGAACTATATTAACAACTAAAATGTATTAAAGAAATTCGTTAAGGTAGATTCAATACGTATTGAACACTATGCTATTTGCTGTGTCATTATTTTAAAAACATCGTATTGGGCAACAAACAGGATTGTAAGTAAATAGGTGAGAGTCTGAGCGACGTGGCATATTTACTATAACGATTTTTATCAACTGATGGATGGCAATGCACAAAATATGTTTCACGGAAATCATCAAGGGTAGGTACCATATATATCTTCTTTCTTATTTTATATGGCAAATATAAAATTTAATAATTGACATTTTTTTAAATTTCAGAGACCCATATTATCGATATGATCCAGGCGCTTCGCCGCGGGCCATGGGTCCTCCTGGCGGCTATCCACCCCGGCACAGGGCTCCTCACCCTTTGCAGCAACAAAGTCAGTATCCCGCGTATCAACCTACGCCAGAAAATATATATGGTTTGGGAGCAGCCGATCAGCTTGCCGGTATGGGTATGGGCGAATTAACTGGTTGGGGAGCTGCACCCACAGTACCCGGACAAGCAAGTGCTTACCCCGGAACCGCTATAGGAGCATACGGCCACCCTCAAGCTGGTCCCTCTACACAACAGAGACAATCCTCATCACAGCCGAGGTAAGACGTAATTTTTTAATTTAACTTGCTTTAGAAAAAGTGGTTAACGTTTACGCATCGGAGAGAGAAATAAGATCAAATTTGCACACTGTTTTGATCTTATTAACCGAAAATATCTGCAAAAGTCTGGAAAACTTATATTAATAAGTATATCAACACGACAGTAATATTGCTTGAAGTACTTTTTATTCTCAATAAGAGAGAACATCAAATTTTTTTATTTGGTTCACACATACTTGACGGCTCACATGTGGACTAAACTAAAATATCAATTAAGTATGTAAAATGTACTCAAGAGTCTTAATTAATTACAATATAAACAATAAATGTTGACATAATTTATATAATTTACATCGAAAAAAGAATTCCGCACGACAAATCGACACATGTCTAAAGATAAAATCATATAAGAACTTTGTTGATATTGCTAAAATTCCTGAATTCGAATATGTTTGAGAAATATAGACAAATATTTGGATTGATTCTAATTGTCTAATCGTTACAGCTATCGTCAACACATGCCCGCCTACGGTCAACAAGAGCAGCAAAAATTGCCCTATGGGCCACAACAAGGAATGATGAGTAGTTTATTGCAGCAGCCCGGGTCTAATGTAGGAGCCGGTGGTTACAGTGCACTTACTCAACAGCCTCAACAGCAGCAAGCAACAACGGCCCAACAGCAGCAACAACAAAGCCAACAATCACGTCTGCCTCAGCATTATCCACAGCCACCAACACAGCACCAATTGTACCCAGGTGGTCCGACGCAAGGACAAACTGGCGGTCCAAGCAATGTACCTAGCGGTCCCCAGACTTACAGTCACAGTCCTTATACTGCATCCATGCATCAGCAGACTGGTAGAAGTAGCCAGCATGGAGGTTATGGACATGCTGGCTTAGATCAATCTAGTTCATACAGCCAGCATGCGACAACTGCTCCTGTATCCGTTCCCAGTCACCATCTCTCCGGTCAGCAACAGGTCGTTCAACTAGGAGCTCATCCAGTTGCGCACATGGGACCTGGTCCACAACAACAGCAACCACCGACGGGTTTGCAGCATGGTGTAACAAGTTTAGGACCACCTCAACAACAGCAAGGTTCCGCTCATCTGCTACAAGGTCAGCAATCACAACAACAACAGCAACAGCCACAACAACAGCAGCCACCACAAAATCATGTTGGTCTTATGAACCAACATCAACAGCTTCCTCCACCGCATGGTATGGCGGTACCCAGCTCATACGGTGGTCATCATCAGCAACCACCTCAACAGCAGGCACAGCAACAACAGTCACCCTCCCAACAGCCACAGGTAGGAGGAGCACCGGCGTACATACCATCTTCTGGTAAGCACCAAGCAACCGCATCGCCCCAGTACAGGGCTCCATTCCCTCAACTTTCCCCACAGATGTCTCCTAGGCCGCCTACAATGTCCCCTCATCCACAAATGTCACCACGTCCGGGTATATCGCCAGCGAAGCCACCATCTACTCAACAGCAACAACAACAACAGGGAACACAATCTTCAACCCAGCAGCAACCCTCAAGTCAACAGCAGCAACAACCTACGCATCATAGCATCTCGGGAATGGTAGGTTTAACCTCACCAAGACAACAAACTTCCACGGCAAATAGTGGAGGTTCAGTGCCCGGTTCAAAATCTGGAGGAAGCGGACAACCCGTAAATACCTTGCAAGCTTTAGAACAGATGGTAATGCCGAGTCAAAGCATGTCTGGAGGTACTCTTGACTATCCATCACCATATCGGCAATCTACTGCAGGGCATGGGCCAATGGGGCCTAGAATGCCTGTTTCGCCGCAACACCATCAACAATGGCCTACACATCTAGCTCTTCCGCAAAGCCAACAGCCCATGCCGGGCGGAAGTATGTCCGGTCCACAGCAAATGCAACATCAACAGCAAATACATTCACAACAATCGCAGCAAATGGGCATATATGGAGTTCCACCACCAGCCCAGAGTCAAATGAACCATCAGCAACAACAGCAACCAGCGCCACAATCATCACAAACACAACCTCCTCCATCGCATGTTCCAACTTTACCAACTCCTGCCTCAATGAATCAAGCACAAGCATCGCAACAACAACAGCAACCACCTCAACAGCCACAGCAAGCCACTTCTCAACAACAAGCGCAGCCTGCTCCATCATCACAACAACAAACTACGCAACATCATCATCAGCAGCAACAGCTAAATGAACAACTCCAGCATTCCATTAACGACATTGTAGGTAACACAAGCAGTTCTCAACAGCAACAGCTTCAAGCTGCGCATGCTTCGATGTCGCCAATGCATCATCAGCATCAGCAACACCAAGCACAACAGCAGCAACAGCCACCACTGAGTTTGACGTCTTTGCACCACCATCACCACACAGTACATCACCAAATGCCTACTGAAAATTTGTTGTCTGGACGCAGCACATCATCCCAAGACACACAAATGAATTCGAGTGTCACAACAACTAATAATCAACAGCATCTTCAACAACATCAAACCCATTTGCAATTACACCAACAGTCACCACTGCATACTAGTGTTCCTCCCCCTCATTTGCAACAATCATCTCCGCGCCAACATCAGCAACCTACGTCATCGCATCAATCTCCTCACCATCAACACCAACAACAGCAGCAACACACACAACCACAGCCTTTCAGTTCTCAACAACAGCAGCAACATCAACAACCGCAACATCAGCAGCAAGTTATGGGAGATCCATTTTCTTCTATGATAGCAAATAATAACACAACAGATTCGGGGATTTCAGTTCAAAAGTTACAACAACAGCAGCAATCACATCAGCAACAGCAACAATTACAGTCCCAGCAACAAGTTCCAGTGATTTCGGCTACATTGTCCCCAAGTCGTGTGTCCTCACCGTTAAACACTTTGTCCAGTACGTCAAATCAACAGCAAATTCAGCAGCCGCAGCTGCAGCAGCCCATCACTCCATCAACGCCGACACAACATCATCTAATCAGTGGTATATTGAATGAGACAGCTAACTCAAATGATTCTTCTACATTAGCAATTGCAGCCAACGACAGTAACAATAGTAGCAGTAACAGTTCAACTAACAGCATCGTGAATAATCAGCCGTCATCTTTACATGACAGCAATTCCCAAAGCTCAATTAATAGCGTTAGTCATAATGCCGCTGCCACCCTAGAAAGTAGTACGGGGGGCAACAGTGGCGGATTACTCAATTCCAATTCGAATTCTGCAACAAATGCTGGGATTGGCGGTGGTAGTGGTGGAGGTCTTTTGGAAAGCGCTGGCGCTAGTATTTTCGATAATAATTCAATGTCTTCAACAAATGCTGCCGGGAATGCACCCGATTCTGCTGTTCCTATTACAGCCGCTATATTGGATAGTAGCTCGCAAACTTCTTTTATGGGAATGGTTGATGCAAGCAACGTGAATGAGAAAGTCATTAAACCGATTGAAAGTGAAGAAAATCCTGCTGAAATAGAGACTGCATCACAGACAGCAATCCCGAATGAAATTTTAGTGGAACAGGCAACAGCAGGCGATACAATTCCAAAGACTAATAAGGAAGAGTTGTCTTTAAAAGCAAACGCAACGACTGAAGACACAGGAGAGACCAGTAAATCGAAGGAAGTCGTCGCTGGCGCTAAGTCAGAGACTTCGAAATCTACCGATCAGTTTGCGAGCGACATAGCGGACAAATCTGAAGCTGCTAAACCTACGGTGGACGCAATTACTCATAGTGAAAAATCGCAACCGATACCATCTACACAAGATCAGCCAGTGTTGCTTCCAAAAACGGTAGCATCTGGACCGCATTTAATATCTCATCAGCAGAAGCAACAACAACAACATCCTCAAGGTATTGCTGGAATGATTACCCCACATCATGTAATGCCATCTGCACAGGGTTTATCTGCTATGGGTTACGACGGAACTCAAACTCAAACACCAATACAGTCGCATGCCATACCTTCTACACATGGCATTATGCAGTCTTATGGTTCAAACCATTTAAGCTACCCCCCATATCCAGTTTTACATCAGCAAGAAATCGCTGCCTTACAGCAGCAATTGCAGGAATTGTACTGCATGCCACCAGGCCAAGATCATCAAGAGAAAATTATGCGGTTACAAGAACGTTTAAACCTAGTGCAACAGCATGAAGTTACAGATCAATGTTCTGGCGGACCGCAATGTCCCCTTTATCAGAATATGCCGCCTTCCTTGTACGGAACTTCGGCAATGCACCAACCGCAAGTGATAGAAAGTCCACAGGTATCAAGTACAACGGGCAGAGGACGAGGAAAAGGAACAAATAAACCAAGAAAACCTCGCGTAAAGAAAGGTGATAAGATTCAGGCTGCTAGCGAACATGTGACCATTACCGGGAGTGTCGTGCAGCAATCGAATGTAATACCACCTAATCAACTACCCGTGTCGGAGGATTGTGTTACTCAAGGAGCTGGGGATACGTCTGTAGTCGGTTTAATGGAATATCATGAAAGTGGGTTGGGTGATCACTCTCAAGACGTACATTCTGCCAATGAATTAGACACTTCCACGGATGCCATTGGAAAAAAAAAATCGCGGAAACCGCGCACTCCTAAGGATCCTAATAAACCACGCAGAGAACGTAATCCTAAAATGAAAAAGCTAAAAGGATTAGAAGGAACTGAAGGAGGAGGCATTGAAATATTACCTCATCAAGGACGTAAACGCAATAACAATGGCGGCGCGCGCAGAAAGAAGCTTCCGGAGGATAATGATTACGATAGATGTGCTGAAGGTAGTGAAGGTGAAGATAATAAGCCTTTAGTGCTTAGATCAAATGTTAATGATCTGGAAAATGAAAATAAACCAGAAACTACCACAGTGGATGATATTAAAACATCGTCTATAGCCGAAGGTGAGACTCCTGATTATGATGACATACCAGTTTCGAAGATACCGAAAGGTGACGATGGTACTGGACACACAAACGCCGAAGTTGGTGACGAGACAGTTGACTCCGTACCAGATTCGGCCGGAGATTCAACTACTACACCAAGCAGAAGAAATAAGAAACGTTCAGGACGCGGTCGTGGGGATAACGACGGTGGCTCTGCGCGTCGACGATCCCAGCTCTCAGCTAAAGCTTTAAAAAAGCGCAGAAATCGTGGTCGTATTGTTCCGGAGTCCGACGGTGAGGACGACAATTTAGCATCCACGCCACCACCGTCACCACCTCCTGATTCAGAACTGGATACAAGTAAAAGACGTTCATCCCGTAATACTCAGCGCAAAAAGTACATAGATGATGTAATGCTACGATTTTCGGATGAAGAGACTACGTCCTTAATGAATACTTCACCGCTTAAAAAGGAAAAGAAGGCTGTTAGTATCGCAGTTACTATATGCAGTGCTTCTAGTGATGTTGAGAAAACTGAGCAAGGAGCTTCAAATTCGGGTGGCGAAGGGGCAGCTAGTGATCAGCCCTCTACTAGTGATGACAAAATATCGATGACCGGCGAAGATGGTGGCGAAGGTAGTTCTGGAGCTACGTCAACTTCTACAAATGAAAAGTCCGAAAAGCAAGAGCTAGCAGTTCCCACAATATCAGCCAAGCCGAATTATGTGTATATAAACACTGGCGATGAAGATAGTATGGTGGTGCAATACGTATTGGCTGTGAGAATGGGCAAAAGGGAATTGTTGCCTGATCCACTACCAGAGCCACTTAAGGAAGAGGAGGAAAAAGAAAAAGCCATTAGTGAAAGAAAATCTGAAGAACGCCCTGAAGAACAAGAGAAAGCTTTAAAAACGAACGAAGAAAAAGTAGAGAAAAAGGAAGGAGTAAATGAGGAAAAACAAGAAGATTCTGAAGTAATAAGGCCTGATGAGGCCTTATGTGAGGATGTGAAAGAGACGAAAGAAAATGAAGGAAAAATAGAAATAGAAGCGGTTGCAAAGCTAATGGAACTGAAAGAAGAAAGCGAACAGCAAAATGATAATAAAAAAATTGCCAACGACGAAATAAGTAGTTGTGACAAAGTCGAAAAAATGGATGTAGACGAAACCGAACTGAATGTAAAAATTGATGAAAATGAAAAAACCAATTACATACAGGAAAAAATCCAAGAAAAAGAAACAAGTGCAAGTGATAAGAATCCGGAAGAGAAGAGCAGTTTGGCTGAAACAATTGAGTCAGCGAAAAATAAAATTGATGACAAGGAATCGAAATCAGTGGACGTTAAAGCCGTAAAGGACGAAAAGCTGGGTGAAGGATCTAAACCAGAGCCAGTATTCATAGAGGTGGAAGAGTTTTTAGTTAAATACCGAAATTTCTCTTATTTGCATTGTGAATGGCGTACTGAGGAGGAACTATATAAAGGTGACCGAAGAGTCGGAGCAAAAATTAGACGTTTTCAACAAAAGCAAGCCCAACAAATCAACATATTCGACAATATTGAAGAAGAATACTTTAATCCTGACTTTGTGGAAGTTGATCGAGTTTTAGATATGTCTATTCACACCGACGAACAGAGTGGAGAAACCACTAAACATTATTTGGTAAAGTGGAAGTCCTTGCCCTATGAAGATTGCACTTGGGAACTTGAAGAAGACGTGGATGCTGAAAAAATTGAACAATATTTGAAGTTTAATAAAGTTCCTCCACGATGCGACTGGAAAAATAAAAAGAGGCCGCACCCAGATCAATGGAAAAAATTGGAGAAGACCCCTGTTTTCAAAGGTGGCAATACTCTAAGGCCTTACCAATTAGAAGGCCTAAATTGGTTAAAATTTTCTTGGTATAATTCACATAATTGTATATTGGCTGATGAAATGGGGCTCGGTAAAACAATACAAAGTTTAACTTTTGTTCATTCCGTATATGAATATGGCATACGAGGTCCCTTCCTCGTAATAGCTCCTCTTTCAACTATTCCCAATTGGCAACGTGAGTTTGAGAGTTGGACGGACATGAATGTGGTGGTTTACCATGGCTCGGTGACTAGTAAGCAGATGATACAGGATTATGAGTTCTATTTAAAGTCCGAAAGCGGAAAAATTCTTAAAGAACCTGTCAAATTCAACGTGCTGATTACTACTTTTGAAATGATTGTAACCGATCACATGGACTTAAAGCCATTCAGCTGGCGGTTATGCGTCATCGACGAAGCTCATCGTTTAAAAAATCGGAATTGCAAGTTGCTGGAAGGTCTAAGGCAATTAAATCTTGAACATAGAGTCCTGCTCTCTGGCACTCCTTTGCAGAATAATATGAGTGAATTGTTCTCTTTGTTGAACTTTTTGGAACCGAGTCAATTTTCTTCAGCTGAAGAGTTCATGGCTGAATTCGGTAGCCTACGTACCGAAGAGGAGGTAAATAAATTGCAAGCGCTACTGAAACCCATGATGCTGCGTCGTCTTAAGGATGATGTAGAAAAATCATTAGCTCCGAAAGAAGAAACCATCATAGAGGTAGAATTAACGAATATCCAAAAAAAGTATTACCGTGGTATATTAGAACAGAATTTTGCCTTTCTAAAAAAAGGCACCACTTCTGCCAATATACCAAATCTCATGAATACTATGATGGAGTTGCGCAAATGCTGCATACATCCGTATCTTTTGAATGGTGCTGAAGAGCAAATCCAATACGATTACCGCGTACAACATGGCGAAGATCCTGAATCCTACTATAAAAATCTTATACAATCGGCTGGTAAGATGGTACTAATTGATAAGTTACTACCTAAATTGAAAGCTAATGGCCATCGAGTGTTGATATTTAGTCAGATGGTTAGATGCCTGGACATATTAGAAGACTACCTGGTTTATCGAAAATATCCTTTCGAACGTATAGATGGTCGCATACGTGGTAATCTGCGCCAAGAAGCTATTGATCGTTATTCGAAACCAGGCTCTGATCGCTTTGTCTTCCTTTTGTGTACCAAAGCGGGTGGTTTGGGCATCAACTTAACTGCAGCTGATACTGTAATCATATATGACTCCGACTGGAATCCGCAAAATGATTTGCAAGCTCAAGCTCGCTGTCATCGCATTGGACAAAGGAAAATGGTTAAAATTTATCGCTTACTGTGCCGTAACACATATGAAAGGGAGATGTTTGATAAAGCTTCGCTAAAATTGGGATTGGATAAGGCAGTTCTGCAGTCTATGAATACACATGCTTCCAAAGATGGTAGCAACAAGCAGTTGTCAAAAAAGGAAATTGAGGATTTGTTGAAAAAAGGCGCTTATGGTGCCGTTATGGACGACGATAATGCTGGAGATAAATTTTGCGAAGAGGATATTGATTCTATACTGCAAAGGCGTACTCAAGTGATAACCATGGAATCGGAGAAAGGCTCTACATTTTCTAAAGCTTCTTTCGCTGCTTCCGGTAACCGATCTGATATTACAATTGACGACCCAGACTTCTGGACCAAATGGGCGAAGAAGGCAGATATCGATCCGGAAATCTGCGAACGGGATGAAACTGAAGATTTAGTGCTTTCCGAACCCAGGCGTCGTACTCAGATAAAGCGCTATGGTCATGAAGACGTTATGGACGTAAACTCTGACGATTCGTCAAACGATAACAGTGATGAGGAAGGCGGTATAGGTTTGCGATCGACAAGAAGGGCTCGAAAGGAGAAACGGGATCGTTGTCGTGAAAAAAAAGCTAATGACGATTACATACCGCGTGAACGAGATGCTTTGGCGGCCTTAGGCCTGGAAGAAATACAGTATGGAAACTGGGCAAAATCGGAATGCTTCAAAGTAGAAAAAGGCCTCTTGTCTTTTGGGTAAGGATAATACTTTTCTTTGATTTTAAAATTAAATGGTATATTATATTTTTTTGGTTTGCATTATTTGCTTTATATATGGGGTATTAGTTAAAACAAATATAACCAAATGTAAAAAACGAAAAATATATCACTTAATATATTCGGCGGGCAAAATTCTCGAACTAGTTCTGCGCTTGCATTTTCGTTGAGTGTTATCTAGTTTCATTTCCAAAATATAGATTTTTCGCTTTAACATTTTTTCTTCCTTCTCCAGTACAAGAACCTCATCTTTCTTACCAATGTAGTCGTGCACGCTAGGTGCTTCATATCGTTCCAACTGTTCTTTCAAATTATTTAAAGTTTCCATGTCCTTATCATTTTCCAGCTCTACCTGATTGGCTTCCTTTTCTAGTTTACTTATCGTTTTTATAACGTCCAAAGTTTTGTTATTTAGTTGCTTTGATTCTTCTTCAATATTCATCATTACTTGTTTTTCTTCAGACATGGAAAGGGATGCCTTACCAGTGACACCTTTCAATCCGGCCATATGAGTATTTTTCTCCTCCAAAGCATTTACGAGTTCGGTTCGTTTAATCATTAACTTTTCGAAGTCAACGGAGGTAAGAATGCCACTCAAGTCGGCTTTAGTTAGCAATTCGTTGCGTAATTGCTGGCAATGTTCATGCAGGGCTGTAATGCGTAACCGCATGGTACTTAATAAGGCTCTAGCATTCTTCAACCAGTTATTAACAAATTTTCTAATTTTACGCTCCAATTGCTTTTCAGTGGCTGTGTTAAGGAAAACTAAATCCTTGTCGTCTCGCATAAAATGTAGTTGAAAAATTTTTGTCGTTTCCCGGGTCTCCTCATACATGTAATGGATCTCTTCCATATGTCCACGAAGAATTTTAATTTCTTTGGCAGCTGCAAAAGTAAGAACAATAAGAAAATGTCAGGTTTTTAAGCAGTAATTTTTATTTTCTTACCAGCTCTCTCAATTTCATGCACTCTTTTTTCGACTTCGTTTGCCGTTTTTTCGGCCATATCTGCTTTGGCGCGGAAATTCAATTTATAATCCATGGCTGTTTTTTTCTGATTGTAAATTGTATAAGTTGACATTGTTGCTGATTTTAAAGAAGCCCTAGTGCGACCTCCAGAACTTGCTATTGATAATCCCGTTGTATCCTTTTGCGCACGTCCTGTAAAGGCTTGCGACATTTGTCGCGATTTTCGTTGTTGTAAGCCGATCAGCAGTTTTGGATCGTTTTTTTCCAAGAAGTCAATCAGAAAATGATTCTCCAAACGGGCCATTGCTAATTCACGATTAACATCGCGTAGAGCAGTGAATAATTCAACAGCATCGATACTTGCCAAACGCTCTTCTTGTTCTTCTCCACTTAACTGAAAAAATGTATCCAATCGCAAGCTATTAATAAACGCTTCCAAAGCAATCGACGTTTCGGCTGATTGCTGCAACTTTCGTTCTCTGTGTGACATGAAAGCCAGGCTACGCGTTGATAACATCTGCGTACCCTCAGAATAATGAGAAGACGATTGAGAATGCACGCTTGCCATTATATTTTCTTGTACCAGGAATTCAAATTAAAATTTTTTAATAAGCAGAATAGTTCTTTATAAAAATGTATATTTTTTCTTTTAATTTTCGACACATCAGAAAATTAAACTTGACATTCAAAATTTGTGAGGTCTCCTACGCTATTCCTGGAACATAGGGTATATCAAATTTATAGAGCCATAAAACTATTCATGTCTTTTTACAACATGACTGTTAATTATGATTTATAGTATAACATTTCAAACATCGACTTTTTTTCGTTTCTTATATTGCATAATTAGTTGATGACTAATAGCAAAAAGTAAACGTGGTACAACTTATCTGTATACTAACTATAATATCAAGTTAAAAAGAACAACATAAAATTGAGCATAGTGGCAAATCCAAATGGAACTGTTTCATTTTGTAATAAATTTTGTGTGGTCTACATTTTGTTAAGAGAACGTTGTTCACTTAAGAAATAAGTTCGTGCACATTTTTCGAGTGATATATTTCCTCCATCAATCGTCCTCTGAATAATTAGTTTCGTTTGTAATTCCGTTTCGATGAAACTATATGCCAACTGACCTTAGGTAAACTTATTCAGAACATCACAACGGTGGAAAGAATATATGTAAGAAGGCTATGACAATAATAACATAAAAGATAAAATAAATTGTAAGCTTACATTAGCAAATAAAGTTTCCATCATTTTTCAGGTGGGGTCGCTGGCCTGAAATTCTGGACTTGGGTCAATTCAAACGAGGATGGCGTGAAATCGATATTGAGGATTGTGCCCGCATAATTGTAAGAAATTTATTTATCGCCAATGTGCATTATTTTTTCGAACTCACATGATGACCAACTATGCTAATATTGAGAAAACTTTTAGGCTTTCGCTGAATAAAAAACTCGAACTTCTCATTTATAAAAACTGATCATTAAAAATTTACACAAACAATGTTTACGAAAAAAATAAATCAGATCAAAACTTTATTTCTCTCTTTCGTTGCAGTTACTTTATTGTTTACAAGTTTATAAGGGAGACGAGAAAATCAAAACGTTTATTTGGGACTTGATTACTCCCACCGAGGATGGTGAAATACAAAAAATCAGCAGAGACCATAGTGGTCTGCATAATTTAGTGCCACGAGGTAGGAATGCAAAAGGTATGGTAAACTGAACACAGTATACAAGCACGCACTAAGTACGCAACCGCACGGATGTAGTTAAAAGTTGGAGTAAAATAGAGGGAAACCGGAAGAATGAAACCGATCTCGCAACACAAAATTTATGTTTGTAGATTTCGAAAAAAAGTGTTGTTTAACAGAGGTTTCGTTTCATTGCAAATTAACCATACTTAAATCTAGTTAGTTAGTGTAGAAAGTTATTTTTATAATTTTTTGATCATTAACATTTTACAATGGAACAAAACTGCCAAGTTTACAAGTATGAAGTGCGTATTTTTTGCCAAAATGCAATTTCGAAGAGTGATAAACAGTGTTTTATTATTGATTTATATAACGTCGTTGCTTACAAATTTTCTCAGCTTTCGAGATATTTGCACTTGACGCTGTTTCACTAGTGTCCGACCAATCCATTTAAACAGTGGCAGCGGGAAAGAGCGCTGTCTGCTGAGCAAGCCATACAGGCTACTCCTTCGCAGTAAAGTGCCTGCAATGTGTTGTGACCTGATTTTCGCGTATATGGTGGAGCATTATCTTCGAAAATGATGGCCTTGTGTGTAGTCTTTTTGTGTATTCTGGCCTTTTTCTAGAGAACAAATGGTTTTTAATTGATCACTTGTTGTTGGTAGTGTTCGGTATTAATTTCACCAGGCTTTAATAGCTCGCACACCCTTCTAGTCACACCCAAAATAGAGGATCATTTTATTGTCAAAGTGGTTCCGTTGCGGTCGATGTGAATGGTGCGCCTCTATCTCCATGATCTTTACGTTTGCACTTCTCAAAATAAATTCGCTTTCCCTACCCTGTAACGATACGGTGAAGAAGTTTGTTTTGTATCATCATAACTTAACAGTTTTCTTTGTGGCTCCATTTGCCATGTATCAATCTCTGGCAGCTTGTTGATTAACATTTAATTGCTCGCCTTTGGGCGGCAATGTTTGTAACATAGGTGTCACAACTTTTGAAATGCTGAAACTGTTGTTGACTTATCTTGTGATGAGGCGTTTTTATCGTAAGCTTCTTCAAGTTATCAGTATAATCTCATAGCAGATTTTTTGAAATGCAAACAATATATTTGCCCGCGGTAGCATTTGGCCCAAATTTCAGCAAATTAAATCAATAGTATCCAAATAATAAAATAGTATAATCAATAGTATCCAAACGCTTTTTCATCTATGGGGCTTATAATCTATGAGCGTTGTTGATGGCGCAGCAAAATGCCATATATGGCAATATATACGCTATATAATGGATTGGTGTGACACTGCTTTCTCAAATCTGCATTTCTTATTTGTACATCTGATATATGTATACGCGCTTTCGATTAAACTAAGCGTGATAATATTCATCAAAGTGTAGCTTCAAAACTTTGCAAAATAATGCTCATTTAATAGTATCTTCTATTGTCCCAATTGTCCCACGGGCAAGATTTAGAATCGATGGTTATTATAAAAGTGGGTTTGGCTTTGCGACTTGCACATATCGGCACGAACTTAATATAAATTGTACCATGAGGGGTGAAGAGTATAATCAAACTTAAAGCGCAATTTTTTTAAAAGAATATCTCAAGTTTAAGGCAGATATCAGCGAAAGTGCCTAAAAATAACCCAGAAAGTGGAATTCTCGTAAATTAAACTTTGTCTGCAATTTAAAGAATTTTTATTGCAAACGACAATTATTCATTGTTTTGTTCGTTATGTCGTCGTCCATAATTGAGTTGTCTTATAAATAAGCCCAAAAATTTTCAGATTAATAAAATTTCAGAACAATTTTATTTTAATCCGTCAAAACAAAAAATGTGTTGCTGATATTGCTTTCTACATGTTTATCTAATCTACAACTTATTTATCGTAAACTTATTGTACAAACGTAAAAATCATTTCTTTGCTATTTAAAGAAACATTTTTTGTTTCGAAAATTAATTTTTTGTACAGATGTGTTTGTAGTACGCCTTGCTTTGTACCATATCTTTCAACCATAGTATAAAAATGTAGTGTTAAATTTAGTGACAAATACTATAGTTATCTATTTATTGATTAACGTTAAAGAATTTTACAGACTTAATAAAATGCACATACGAACTTATCGACTTTACTCTGTACGTTACATTGTACATATATCAAAACTTTATTGCAAAATTTTTAAATCCATAAAAATGTTGAAATTTTGGAAACTAAAATTGGTAATAATAGTAACTAACGTACGTTACTTTCATGAAAAACTTTTAAAGCAATTGTTTTTGGCTTCTTGCTCAAATCGTTACCAAATTTGGGCTGCTACTTCATATTATGGGCAACTTAGTATTGAGAATCTTTTTATTTTTATATTATACATATTTTGGTTTGACCGGATCTGAATAACGACTCTAATGACTTTGGTAATTAGTGTACTCTTGTCTGTTAAAATTGCTTGATCTTCTTAAATTTTATTTTAAATAAACAGAGTGACACTCCGTTTAGATGGACTTATACGCTAAAAACTTGTAGAAAAAACGTTATCCATATTTTATAGTTAAATAAAAATCTAATTTCTGATTTTCCTAACTCTTTTCTCATTTATAAGGTCGCAATGGTGGTAAAACTCAAAAAGAATTTTCAACAGTAGCCGGGGCTGAAACAACTCCTTTAATTGTTTCACCAAACAGCACTTCGCTGGTTAACATTCCTACCGCTGCTAAATCAAGTGTTGCCCTCATTGAAAAAGAGCCGATTGTAAGATCTCCACAAAATCCCCAAGATCCGAATCATTGGAGCAAGCAGGACAAATATGATGCTGATGCATACTTGGAAGGCGCGTACAAAAAGCATTTAAGCAGACACGCGAATAAGTGAGTCGTGTGGAATCGAATTTTTTGATATTAACTCCAACAGAGAATATTTTTATAAATTAATCCAACCTATTTGTGTTTCTTCTCTATCCCTTTTTGTTGCTCAACTTTTATAATACGCGTACTTTCCATAATTAACAACGAATATTGTTTTAACTGTACCTTTTCCTATTTTTTATATTGCTCAATTTTATTTTTTAAAAATTTCCTCCTATTAGAGTTTTGTTACGTGTTCGTATGCTATATTACATACAACACGAGGTGATCGGGGATCTAGTTCAGCAGATCAAGGAAAATACTTCCGCCAGGTAAGCTTTGTTCTTAAATTTTCACTTTTGTTTTCCTTCTTTGAAAGGTTTTAAATTTAGGAAGAAAAATCACAAAAATATATTGCAAATTGCACATTCTTTATACCCAGCCTTGGATAATACAATTACTTAATCATAATTGTACATGCTATTGAACGCTAAAATAAGAAACGCTAGATAAGTTTACAATACTCAGAAGCACGCATCGCAGATTGATTTCAGTATTTTCATATACTTCTTCATCATATTGCATAAATTATAAATATGTTCAGGAAAAAAGAAATAAAGTGAATAAATGAAACTTGATAGCTACATTATTCTCCCGCCATCGTCCACACAATATCCACAACAACTAAAAAACCGGAAAGAAATTAAAGAAAACAAATAGAAATTAATAACAAATTATCACTAGCTAGGTTATATATCACATTGCCCAAAAATTTTCCCGTCTGACAAATATATGGGAATACTGTTGATAGGCATATGTGGTTCCTGGAAAGTATCAGCTTTTAAATGGAATCAAAATTTCGTTAGCATTCCGAGCATTGCAGTTGTTACAAGGAGGCTATTTTTAAGTCGCTTTGGACGACTTTTGCTAGTTGCTGTCCACTTGTCTTGCTGCCAATTAGACTTTTGAAGGTAATGAACCTTTTTCAATCGTTATCACAAATCGCATAAAAAACGCATTTATTTCGCCTAACGAGTGCCAAGCAGCGATCTGAACCTCAATCACTTTGCTGCCCAAAGTAAGGGGACACCGCACCCGCTTCGAACACAGTTTTCTCATGTCATGTACGTTGGAAAATATACTGGACCATATCATGCGCTTTCAGTCATCGGTTTTCCAAAACGATTTGGGGCGCCTTTTTTATGTTTTCTGCAGTAAAATTTGATTGCACTTCGTTTGAAGACTGATATTATCCAGAAATCATATGGATCTCCCACAGTGATGCTGTATGTGTGTTAGACAGCAGACTTATTGAATGATGTGTTAGGCATGTTTAAACTGTTTAGGAAAATACTTTTGTGTTGGTTGCTACAGTAAAATTTTTCTGGCCGTTAAATGTACCCTTATTAAGTAACATGCCCATTTACTAAGTGTAAAATTCTTTCCGACCGGTAAATATAATCCCACAATCCACAAAAATAATTTTATGATTATTTGTATCTAAAATTGGTGGATACGTAAAAAAATTTTTTCAATAATTTCCATGAATCTCTTCAGAAAGTTTTATATCAGATATTTATCCAAGCATAATTTAGCATAATGCTTTTTAAATATTAATATATATACATACTTATATATCAAATGTAATAAATAAAATGAATTGATATTGCGTTTTGTAGCTGATTTAAGGATGTCTATAGGATTATTTGCTTTGTTATAATAAAGGAAAATTTAGGCTGTCACAAAGAAGGTGTTTCATTGTAAAAATTTGCCTACAATTGCTGAATAAAGAAGTCTTTTTCTCATGGCCGAGGCGACTTAACGAAAATATTTTAATATTTATTTTGTCAATATTTGTTAGATGTAATGGAGGGACTTAGTGAGGATTAACAGAAGAGTGCAGCTAATGATAGTGTCGCAGATTTGTTCCCATAGTTTTCTTTATAACTTTACTTTCAATGTGCAATGTTCAAAGAGCAACTTTTCCGTGCAGCAGACTTCGCCGCTCGTGTAGCTTGGTCTTGCTTAATTTGTTTATGAGGCTTCAGAGCGAAGTCGAGGGATTCCGGAGAGCTTTTAACGCAGACAGGCTATCAATAAAGACAACAGTTTTGAGTTTGTTTTTATCAACAAGATGTTCAGTTCAGTTGTGAACGATGAAGCAGTGCTTCTCCTGAAGCATTTACCACGGCGTAGGCAGATGCCAGACTGTCATATTTAGAGCCATCTGTATATAGATGCCAACAGTCACTTTCCAGTATTTGGGTCTTGTCTTCAACTAGTTCGGAACAGTCTCTTTTCTGTAGATAGAGAGTGAAATGTCACAATAGTCGCCTTTCAAAATCCACAGGAGCTTAAGGTAAACATTGCGGCACATTTTTGGGGAAATGTTCAATTCCTTTGCTACATACAAGTCAATTGCAGATAGTGACCTTTTAATTATTTTCGGCAATAACAATTTTTTACTTCTTCTTTTTTACATTTCACCAAGAATAGATTTGTTTGAGTTAAGAAGCTTGATTTTAGCCTTTAATTCATAAAGTGTACTTTCTAAAGCTGGGAGACCAGTTTCAGCTGTGATAAGTTCACGGTCTGGACTTTTTGGACTTTGGATGGAATGGAATGGACTTTTTTAACTGAAAGCAGTGTGGTTTCCAACGATATTTTTTTGAGGATGTGGGTCCGAGGACATAGTACATTTTGTGTTGGCAAATTATTAATGTGCATCAGACGATTTTCTTCATTGCATAGGCGCTTTCTACAAATATGCATTTTTCTAAATTCTTGTATTTAAATTTTTGCGCCTGAGCACCTTCGCCTGAATTGAAATCTCTCTTACAATTGATGTGTGTTACTTGTCTTCGTGTTATCTTCTTTTTTTGTTAAAATGTAAACATCGTCAGAGTAGAAACTATGTCCAATTCGCGGTGTACAGCGAAGGATACCACTTATTTTATTGAAAGTAGTTTGAAAAAGTGTGACGATCTTTACCGAAAGACATTCATTGGTGGAAAAGAATAAGAGAGATGATTGTTAACTCTAACTTTAAACTGCCGATGCGAACTGAATGATTTGATGATGAAGATAATCTAAGTGCAATAACTTTGAGAGACGAGATATCAGGGAGGTTGGGCAATAGTCCGATGCGATGTAAACGTTTTTAAGTTCTGGCACTGGAATAACTACAAGCAAGTTTCCACATATTAAAATATGTCCAATCAAAAACACTGCACTACTATATAAGCTCTGTAATTTCGTTTTTTACTTGAATTAGTCAGGGCACTGCTCTTTTGGTATGAAAGGCGATCCAGGTCGGGTGTCCTTTCTTTTGACAATTTATTTACGAACTATTTCTTATTCTGACATATACAATAGATAATAATATAAATATTTACTTCGAGAAATCATTTTGTAGAGCTTTTGTAGACCTTTTCTTTGTATCGACTATTCCAGAAATTAAGTACTATTAGTATAATTATATAATATAATTGACATATTCAACAACTGTAGATCTAAAATACACTCTCATGTCTTTCCTTGAATTTTTATAAATTCAAAATATGGGACTACATTTAGATCTGTATTTTAGATCTGTAAGGCAGGAATACGACTTCACATATACTTTTTATTTTTTTTACTAGAATGTATTTAATATCACGATTGCTTTCGAACTAACATTTTAAATTTACCGGACTTGTAAATTACTTGAAAATTTTCATGATGTCATTTAAAATTGTATTGCTAATATAACTTGCCTAGAATTTCTTTTGTGAAGAGGGCTTCTAAAAAAGTAAGCATTTTTATACGGAAATATGGCTGTATTTTAGAGTTATTCTTCCGTTTACGTCAAATTTACATGCCCGTTACAGACTTCATAAAAAAGTATATATTCTTGATTAGGTCTCTTCTTTTTGTGCTTTTTTCCTCCTAAATATTTTATAAAATTCCAAACTTTTGTTTGCTATTTGAAACGAAAATGGATAATCAAAGAAGATTAAGATTATTTTATAAATAATTTTTTTTCATTTTTTCTTAAAGCAATCGCTGAATGACTGTTTGCTCAAAATTGTTATTCAAATTTTCACTGCAAATTTTAGTTTTTTGAGTTTTTTCACTACATATATATTATTATTACTAAGCTGTCATTATTTTTTCATCGTGACATGTAGTGAGCTTCCCATCCGTCCACCAACAATGGTGGATCAAGTTCCTGCTTCGTGGTGGAATCCGGCATGCTGCGATAAGAGCCTGCTGGTAGGCACCTTCAAACATGGCTGCGAAATGTATCGTCAAATGCGTTCTGATCCAATGTTGTGTTACGTTGGTCACGTTGGTTCAGCCGACGATGCGCTAATCGTGACCAATTTGCCGATGTAAGTGTACGAAAATTTAAATGTTAACCACCATGCAACTATCAAAAGAAGGTCGTTGTTTGGTTGTGATCTCGGAAAACTCTAAAATTATTGATTTTATAAAGGCTATGAAGTATGTCGGGTCTCTTAAATTATATAAAAACGTAGTTTTCTTTACGCCCTATGTGACATTTTTCGTAAACATTGTAAATTCGTTTCTTAAAAAGAAATGAGAATATCAAAATTTCCTATAAAAGTGCACAATTTGCTGCGATTTATCATAAGCGCAAAATGAGGTCATTCAAATTTACTAGCGTGTACATATTTATCTTCTTTATTTTTAAACTAATTTTTAGTAACGAAGACGACGCCAATTCAAAACTTGAAGATGGTGATGAAGTCGATGACGATGGAACAGCTACCAAAGACTCAGATTCTACCAAACTTACTACAGGCGATAACAAAGATTCTCTTGATCCCGAACGGCCCAGCTCTTCGGGTAAGAATAAAAAATTGGCGAAATCGGCGACCGCTGACGAAGCAATTGTGGCCAGTGAAGACAAAGCCGACGATAAGGTGACTGTTGTTATGGCTGAAGATCAATACGAAAGAGACATTAACGGTAGTGAGAAAGATGATGAAAATATTACGAAAACTGAAAGTGATGATATCACAAAAACGGAATTGGATAAAGTAGCTGTAGTTGGTGCTGTTATTATGAGCAATGTAATAGACAGTGCTAGCGATAGCAGTACACCAGCTGCTACAGAAGCCAATTCCGTCGAGACCACTTTATTAGAAATAGAAACTACAAGAACTTTAACAACTGTTGCTTCACCGAAGGCTGGCTTCATGGCTGATATTGCTACCGTTAAGGAAGCTTCAAATTCAGGCTCTAACGCCAATAATACATGCACAACCACCACCATCACCTCAACCATCACCAATACTACTACTATTGTTACCAATACATCCACATCTTCTACTACTACCACCACCAATACCATCACTTCATCATCTTCAACTTCTTCCTCAAATGAGCAAACGCAAAACGAAACTGTTAATCCAAACTCCTGTTTAGGCTTGGACGAAGAGGAGAGTGGGGCCGGGTCATATCCACCCACTCAAATACTTTCAGAAGATGCTGCAACTTCATGGCCTTCAATGCAAGATTTAAACACGCGTCTTAGGCGGGTCATTACCGCCTATCAACGCAACTATAAAAAAGAAGAACTCAAACAACAGCAAAAAGCTAAGGTAAGCCAAAATTTTTTCGAAAAAAATCTTTTTGCACATTTTGAACCTTTTATCCATTTAAATTGATAAGGTGTTTTTACGTAATACGAAGAGCATATGTTCTTTTTCCTTTTTCTTTTAAAATGTGCAAATTGGTTTTTTTTATATATTTTATCTTTTCCGTTGTACGTAATTTTGGCTATTAGCATTGGCAATATGAACAATAACAAATTATCAATTACCCTAAGAGTAAAATTTGTTATAAATTTCTTTGAATGAGTAGTAAAGTAGAATTTTTTTGTAGCAATTTTGGAATATTATTAATCATATTGTAATTTAAATAAGAAAGAGTTTCGGTTTGCGCCGAATTTTTCAATGCCAGTTCTAAACTGGAAACTTATAATTTTGAGGCCAGAATTTCCACAAAAAAGAATGCTGGCTGTTTAGTAATTGTGGGCCTACAATATCTCAAGAAAAATGGCGAAATGTAAAGACAAAGTGAGAGTCTGCTGTTCTCGAACAAGAAAAAATTTTATGACTATAATCGTGATTTGAAAAATATATTGTAATGCAGATATATTTGAAATGAATCTGCTTTTCGAGGTAAATGTATGTATTTGAAATTTCACGGAAATGAATTTTAATTTTTCATGTATATCAACTCAGGATAAAGAAATGAAATAAGAACGAGGAATAAACGAAATTCATTCACTGCAACAGCGCAGCTTCAACTTTGAGAGGATTTGTAGAACTTTACCGCCTACCAATCACTGTACAGGGCATCACTGGTTGTCCGCATAGAATATGGTTTATTTCGCGAAAGAAACATGGAATGCACTTTATTCTGGCATTTAAATGATCCTTTTATAGTTTGTACATTTATTTGTGTTTTGCTTTTCTAAGATGTCTAAAGGGATTCAGCGACGTCTACGTTCTAAAATGGTTTATAACGAGAATACATTGCTAGAGACAATACATTGCTTCAGAACAAAATAACACGCAGGTGCGAATTTCCGCGTCTTAGGAACATTTAATAGATCTTATGTAACACAAATTGCGTTGGGTATAAAAACTTTTTTTAAACGCAACGTGAGCTGTAATGAAGTATGTAATATTATTATTAGCTCTATTATTTATTCCTACTGAGGGGCATTGAACTTCGATATAGCTGTACAATTAATACGTAAATGTAGGATCTAAATTAGCCACTAATCTCTCCGTTAGGTAGATGTAAATTAAACGTTGTTTGTACTGATGCGTCTTAATTTCAATAATATGGGTTGCTCCACTTAGTTTTACATACAGTAAGTCGAAATTATGTTAACCCATTGCGCCTCTAACAATTTTAAAGACCAATTGTCATTTACTAATAATGTACAGACATTCACTTTAACTTCGAAGGATTTAAGAACAAAGCGCAAGTAAATTTCCGTAAGCGGTTGAGGAGAGGTTATTCTCATAAAATAAAATAAATGCATATGACAGCGTTGCACACAATATTCAATACTTCGCTCACGTTTAGGTTATTGAAACACAACCAGCTACGAAATTTGTATTCATTTCCATTTTGAAATTATATCAAAGAAACTACTTTACTATTGCACAAAGTTGAATATAACAAATTTTCACTAAATAAAATACAAAACATCTCAAAATTTGACGCTTTTCAATGGTTTATTATGTATTAATACTCCACATAAAATGTTTGTTTACGTACATATAGAATGCAATATAAACTTTTGTGGCATACATTTTATATTTATTTTTCAACGTACTCAGCTACAGGCTTTGGTCAGTACGACACCCCCACTTTCGGTGCCTACTACACCGACTTTGCAGTCGATGCAAATGCAAATGCAAAACGCCGCTGCTGCTGCGAGTAACAGCTCCGATCCCGGGAGCCGTAGTTTGCAATCACTAATACAGCACAATAATAATGTCGGTCCTTTAGCTACCGGCCCGAGTACATCAGCAGCAGCTGCTGCTGCTGCCGCTGCTGTCCCTCAAAGCATTGGCCACAACGTTTCGTTACAACACCAAATACAACATCAAAGTACACAGCAACAGCAGCAGCAACATCAACAGCAGCAACAACAAAATATGCAACAACAACAAGCTGCCGCAGCAGCAGCTGCTGCTGTAGCTACAGCTCCAATGCCTACTGCCGCGGACATAAGCCTTATGCTGAGCATCCTGAATACCACCGACGTCAGTCAATTGGCTAATTTGGACATCAACAAGCTGGCCATGTATTTGGTTAGTATGAACAATGTAAAGATCGACCAATTTTCTTTGTATCTCTATAAAATGATATTATCAAGACACAATCATCATCCTCATTGCTACTCATTCGAACACTCAAATACATTATCCTCGCGACAAATTTCAATAACTATTGCCTTCTTTCTACAGCTTTAAATAATTTCCTTTTTTTGCTCATCCATTTTTCCATTTTCCATAACGAAAGAGTGGAGAGATTTGCGTATACTTCCAATTACATACATATTTACAAATGTATAAGATTTTAACCCTATAATTGTATAAAATCAATATTTTTGTGTAATTCAGATACGGTAGATACAAAGAAATGAGACAAAAATTGTTAATCCTCCAACGAAGTTTCTGTATATGTGTGCGAATTACTCCTTTTCCGTACACAAAGGCATTACCTCACCGCCAACGTCTGCCGCTAACAAAATATCCTTTATAGTAGGTCTATTATTTCCACAGTGCATATTATTAAGACTCCGAAAAGTGAAAAAACGCCTTTTCATTCTATGCTAAATCGTTCGTTGACACCTAAAACAAATATTCGTACAGTTTGGTTGGTCCAATGAATATTGCTATAAAGACGCATATGTGTGTGAACAGATATAATACGCATATCACATCGTTCTCTCGCAATACTATGTAAACAAAGTTTTGTTAGGCACGTAATATGAATAAAATTTCGTATCTACTTGCCGGTGCACAGCGCTTTCAACCCTCCAAAAAAAGAGAAGCAAAAGAATTACTGCTGATAAAATTGTGAAAGTTTTTTGTTTTAATATTACTCAATATCAGAATCCGTCTCCGGCTGTGCGCTGTTTGTTCTTCTCAGGAGCAAAAACAGCAAAAGATATACTTATTACTTTTTATATTATTGTTGAGTAAAATTTCAATGTACTGTATACGTTTAAAAGAATTTGAGGTCTTCGTGAAAGTATTTTTCTCCCCGAAAATATTGTTAGCAATAATTTGTAATAAAGCAAACTAGAATAAAATAGCAGTAGGTATATGCATTCAATTTATTAGGTCTTAAAAAAAATTTATAGCATCTTGAAAAAATAAGGTTATACTAAGGTTATAGGCAGTTCCCAGAACAAATTTCTGTTTTTAAAATATCCTTAATAATAAAAGCAATAAGGTGGGGAAGACGATATTGGGCTTGACAGACAACTAAGTCTTCCATTATTCACTAAAAGGTAGGCGACAGTCTAGCAACCAATAATATCGGCTCTTATTTTTTTAATAGATAGATTAGATGATTAGTCTAGTCACTTTAACAAAGTTAAATATTTTGTTGATAGTAGGTTCTCCGGATACCTTCAAGATGTCAATAGGGTTAGACGCTCCGCAACCGAGTTTTCGAATATTCGAAAGCTTTTGGCATTCATAAAGTATATGTGTGATCGTAAGATTTTGTCCGCAATTGTAAACTGGAGGAGTAAATTTCTTAAGGATTCATTGGTGTGTTGCAATAATATGATCAAGACGGATTCCTGCAAATGCTTTAATCTTAATAGGTTCAGCATGCGAACAGTGCGGACTGTAATACTGTCCATTTTTTTTTTGTCAATTTTAGTTATTTTCTAATATATTTTTGACATCAAATTTTTTCATTGTACGATCCATAATTAAAGGTGCCGAAGCTGAGGTTTTGGTCGCTAGGCCTGCTCGCTCATTTTCCATGAGACCAATTTGAATCGGTATCCAAAAAGTTTTAAATTTACCTGCGTTACTGCCAATAGTATTCCTCACTTTATTATTGGTGTAAAAAGTAATGTTGAGTGTTATGAAGACCACGGATGTTCATATCAATTTACTTGTTCAAACCCTTCACAAAATAGATTGTTCGAGCTTTATTTGTATTAAAGGCACATGTGGCGGGGTGGTCAAGCTAAAAAGAATTTGACCTAGTTTCAGAATATCCACGCAGTTGCACGCTTTGCTAATGTCTAAAGATACCATGACTACATTTTTTCCGAACTTTTTTCACTAGAAACAAATAGTGACAGTTCATTTAATCACATACTTGTAGATTCAAATTTGGATAGGCAAA
>CCAG010017913.1:0-33465 GCA_001077435.1 Glossina morsitans morsitans | reverse complement strand
TTTTCGGAGTGAGAACTATTTTGTATCATCCTCTACTTTTCAAGTATGCATGTGTTTTGTGGGGACAGAGCTTCAATCATGCCATATTTTATTGTCATCGCTTGCTGCGGCTGCTGCGTTTTTTTCTTGTCAACAACATTTGAAAGTTCATCAAAAGAAAATTTGTTTATAGACATAAAGAGAAAGGAGTAGCAATAGCGGCATTGTCGAACATTATACAATTTTTGAGCAAATTAAGGTAGGCAATATTATTTTCATAATTCCAGGGGGTTCCATTGTGCGGAATTTGATCATGTCTTTCAATAAACTGCCACAAGACCGTGGAGTTACCGGACTTACAAATTTCATTTCGCTATATAAATTGGTCTTTCTTGGTAGAACTGTTTCTTGGCTTTAATAAAATAGTTGTAGTTTTCTGGATTAGTATAACATTTGCATTTTTTCTTGAAGTGTTGAAATTTCGGGAGAGAGTTTTTGGATTAGAGTGCCACCACGATTTTGGTTAATAGGAGATTGCCACATATGCGCTAAGTTTTGACTGATTCCATCTTTTTTGCTAGAGTAACTTAAGTGGATTCAAAACTACCGTCGGGCGAAATTTCGGACAAATTGTGAGTGACATCTTTCTTGAGGTGAAGACACACTGGGTCTAACACGTTATGTCCTTTGATTCAAAAGTAAACTGAGAACGATGGCTGTTGCTTAGATATACCTTTACAGAATCTCCCCAAAAAGCTATATTATGGCACTTAGTAAGTGTAAATCTAAAACACTATAATTCTGTTAACCGTGCCTGGCAGTGAAGAAGGTATATTTACCGATATTGTGAGAGTCGACATTTGAGAAATCAGGGCATTAACCAGGGCTTGTGTTGTATGAGTCACCAAATACGGAATTTCGAGCTTCGAAATCATCACATAGAATGACGTTTTGATATTTTTTGTGTATGGTCACGGAGTATTTGGGTGTCCATTTTTGACGGAAAGTAAACTTAGATGATATTAGCATTAAATTTTTGATAATCTACATCTGTTTCGAACGCTATATGTGTGTGTGAAACGACCTATAAGGAGATAATAACTCTTAATAGCTCTCAGAAGCACTGGAACTACGTGACGATGGCGATCGATGTTTTTTCAAAGCGGCAACTTTTTCTATAACGCGGTCTTTGGGTGTTTAGGGATTGAAATGGATTATAGTATGTAAAAAATTATCATATTTACTTGTTTTAATATTCTTTGTTCTGATTTGCGGACTTCTCAACAGCTGCAGTCTGTCTGTCAATTGCAAAAGAAAAAATATTCGTATCAATAGGCACATGTTGAAGGATGTAAAAATGCATTCTTTAACTTTTAAAACATCGGTGGAGTTATTTACCACAATAGGAAAAATTTTTTTCAGATTTTTATGTAAACAATCGATGTTTGAAAGCATACTAGTGCTATTTATATTGTCATATTTTGCATATCATCAATTTTAAAAATTTTTCTTTTAAGATAAATAAATTCCTTAAATCAATCGATATAATTAATATGTATATGGGTATATCCAAGCACGCTTAAATCGGAGAAATCGATAAAATCTAGCTATTGAAAATGAATCAATCAATTTGCAAAGTAGGGAAGTGAGGAAGAGAAAGTTATAGAGTGCATTTACATTGCTCTTGTGTATGCACGCACAAATACATATATATATTGCAATAGGTTCCCTCCAGTTTAACATAGAATCGACATGTGTGTAGACATATAGACAAAAGAAGCAAGAAAAATGCAGTTGTAAGAACTTACCGCTGAAGAAGTATGGATAGCAGTGGAATCTTACGATTAAAATCATTAAAAAAGAAATTCTAATCATACATTGACACATAAAGGAATTCAATGCCATTTTTATGCATTTTCCATTTTGTTCTATTCAAAATTTAAAATGTTGTGCAATTTCCTTACATATGTTACATACGTTCAAAAAAACAAAAAGAAAACGTCTTCGAAAAGCTTTCAAAAAAATTATTTTTACAATGACCATAACTGTTAGGACATCGACCAAATATATATTGATAATAAGTATTTTTTGGTCATTTTTTGATAAAATTAACAGCCTATTATATATAGTGTATTTTGATTGCGCACACATGGAGCAGCAAGCAAAAAAGATGGGGTTGTAGAAATACTACAAAAAAACCTTTATTCAGTTTTTATACCACCGAACGATGGACGTATATTCATTTTGTCAAAACGTATACAGCACCCAGAAAAGAGCTTCACATACCCTATAAACTGTATGATTAGCTTCAGATTCTAAATCGATTTAAGCAAGTCCATCTGTATATAGCCTGCACTAAACATTTTTCTGATCCCGAAGATATCGGCTATAAATTGGAAAAAGCATCAGGTTTCTTTCACAGACATTGCTATTAAAAATGGGCTAAATCGGTTGAAGAACACGCTTACAGTACCACGTAAATTGAGGACACCTCCGTTTTCAATAGTCGAAAAAATAGGTGTTTCGTTCGTTACTTATAAAGTATAATATAACCAATGCGAAAATGAAAATTTGTATATCTTATAACCGATCTGACATTGCCTGCACAAAAATTAGAAAAAAGGACGATGCTCATCCAATGCTTTTGAATTTTTTAAAAGAAAGGCAGTGGCTATCAAAAATTCAGACGCAGCGGAATATAAATTTCCAACTTGTTAAATATAAGACAAAAAGAAATCATAATCCAAAAGTTAATTCATCATATATCATCGTGAATTGAAATCCAACACATTTTCCACATTGTCATGTCCTTCCTTCAGTTCGGGTCATAGAAAGACCAAAATAAAACCCTCTTTAGCAATGAGAATTAATCCATTAATAGATATACCCACTGATTTGACTTGAGTTCATTTTGTGTAAATTGTACAATTATTCAGTAGATATACCGCAAATTTCATTAATAATGGGTTTTTTCGCTCGACAAAGAGTAAACTTAGTCCATTGTTCAAACAAATTTTTTTTTACTATATTGTGCTACTAGGAGATACCTATTAAAATATAAAAAACAAAACATTATTCCAGCAGACAAGAAAATTAAATAATTTCAACGACTACAAAAACATAGCGTCATTAATATTTAGTCTTTTTCATATAAGGAAGGATGCGAAGAAAAAAACAATATATTATTAAAAATTAATATTTGGAGGGATGTCATTTTTGCTTAATAACGTCATGTAAACGATTTGACATATTTTGTGTAATTTTTCTAGTGTAGGAAACGGAGATTTTACTCCATTCTTCTTATAGTCTACTTTTCAGGTCTTGGAATGAAAGGATGGTAGTGGCGGAAGTGTCTTAATAATTTTTCGTTGCAGAACGCTTTAAAAGTTACAGGGATTAAATATATATTCTCGACTAACAATAGCCATGGGCTCAGGCTTCATCTTAAATACTATTTATACAATTTAATATTATGGAATTAGCATTGTACCTCTTCATGTAAATCGTATAATATTCCTGCATATTGTCATCAAGCGTGAGCGTGCATAGTCCTTTTTTGGGGGACTTCATATTAAAAGCGTACAATATGATGCATGTGCGCATCTACCTAAGGTCGCACGTTTGTGTGTGTACGCGTAAAAAGCGCCATATAGTAGCCTAGTGAAGCCTACAGTGCGAAAAATTTGGGTTCTCTTATTGCATTTATGATTTGAGGATAAAAATGTATTTCTTAAAAAACAAAAATATCAAAAGCACTAGTTTTGGGTTCATTTGTTACAAGTCTGATAATATTTTGTTTTTGACGCACTAAGGTTGTTCGGTCAGTCTGATCGGTGCTTATTTTCTGTAGTATTTGTGTTACTGAAATTTGTTATAATAGTTGGAACAGTAGCACGACTAATTCCAACTGTTTTTGCTATTTCTGTCTTACGAATTCCCCTCACTTATTAACATTATAATCACTTCTCAAATTTCTTCGGAAATTACTCTGCCTTTTTGTACATTTTTGACATTTTAACGAAAAGAAATAATGAAACTCACTTTAACTGATAAATTATTATTTAAATGTTCAAAAAGAAGTACAAAAACCATATACCGTTAGCTAAAGATTTTGTTTTTCGACACTTCTGGCGATGTGCCTTCGTTGTATATTCAGTTTTTTGTGATATTTTTGGGATTGAAGTATATTTTTTGTTTATAACTCTATCCTAAGTCAAAAATAATCTTGAATTGATAATTCATATAAGTTTTTATTTTTTAAGAAGTATATTTTTTAACCCTCAATCCAGCCATAAATGCAGTTTTCAATAAGAGAAATCTTAATTTTTCGTATTGTATGTAGACTTTATTAGACTGCTGTATGTATATTTTCAACACGCATGCAGAAAAGCAGAGTACTCACATATGAAGAGCAACCACATCATACCGATAGAGAGAATACGTTTTATCGCCAAGATGGGTTTCTGGATGCTATAAACGAAGCGACAAAATTCACGCACCTCAATAAAATGTCTCCTTATAACGAAAACTGACTATGCTTTTATACGCATCACAGAATTATGGGGTTATATTCATTTTCTCAAATTTTTTACAACATACAAAAGGAAGTTTTCGATATCTCATAAACTGTATATATCCTTGATTAGCATCAAATTTTTAATCGATTTAAGCGCCACCTGTGAAATATGCGTGGTAAACAGTCTCTTGACCTCAAAAATTTCAAATTGGCAAGATATTGAAAATTCTTACGCGCGTGTAGCTATTGAAAATCGGCCAATTACGTCAGGTGATTTGACGCACCTGCACTGAATATTGTCCACGCAACATTATCGAGTATGGAAATTTACTTTTCGTTTTTTTTATTTAGTTTTTGTTAGGATATAGATGGTGGGTATAAAAGGTTCGAGTACAGCTAATTTTCTTACTTGTATTACGCTTTCACAATGCAACTTGAGAGAAACACGGAGAAAAAAGTTATATTTGGCTGTGGCCGAATTTTCTACTCTTAGCATCTTTACCTTAAAAAGTAACAAACAAATTTTTATTGGTGTTGTTTATGGGTAATGAGCACCGAATTGCAATTTTTTCATTTTTGAAAAAGAACCTCTTATCGCTTTGGTTCATTTTCCGTAAACATGTGGTCGATATATTGATTTTTGCGACCTGGAGGTTTTTTTTATAACAGGCATTAGACCGGAGAGGCAAATATAGCTCGATTGATTCAGATTTTGAAACTGATGAACGATACATACACCTTACGTGGTCTATGAACCTTCCGTCTAGATATTGCAAACGTTTTGATAAAATGAACGTACTTGCATCCTTATTTGTTGAGTGCAAAAAGAAGATGAATAAGAAAGATTTTGGGATATGTCCTTTTATAAATTTTGTACACAATGTTAATCTAAGACATCATCGTACGAGTTTTTTTCTTGCCCGAAAAGTACTTTGTATTAGAAACGACTTTGATTTTTTTTTTGTAGATGTTTTTCCCAAAACATTGCAAAAAATTAAATAACTATGTAACAATTAAAGAAATATGTAATTAATTTCTTAAATTTCTTCGGGCTTTGTTTTGTTTAGAAATTTCTTGAAGCTTACGTATATATAAGTACAATAGTAATGGGGGTATCGAAGAATGTCACGAAGTCTTAAAATAAGTTTTAGAAGTACAGACCTTGGGCAACATTTGTTGCTTTTGAATTACAATTCGTATTGTTTTTATTTGCAGATTTTTATTTAACTATGTACACATTATCAGAAGATTTAAAAAAATTGGTCTTGCAAAACTCTAGGTAGATGGGATGCGACGCTTATTCATATCTATATTTCTTCTAACCATACTTTGAATAGACGATGCGCCCTATTTGAGTTTATTTCCCTTATACAACTAAACTCTCGAGCTATAGACAACCTATAGTCGACGAAATGAAAGAATGAAATAAGCGTCATTAATTTTGATCAAAACATGAAATAAGTGCTTCCAAGAGTCAACTAAATATTCGCCGCACAAATAATATTTATTGACCAACCAATATATCAATAGTCACACAGAAATTTGTAGCAATTTTTATAGAGTAAAAGCAGGTGTCGGGTACGTAAGATCTACCTTAACGCGAATATAATAATTTCACATGTTTTACAAATTCATTTACATTAATTTCACGCAACTTAGATTTCAACACAACTACGCAATTTTATAATGCAAAAAATTCTCACTTTTCACAAAGAAGCAGAAGAAATTGGTTAAAACCATTTATTCTTCTGTTTATAATTTCGATTATTTGATCACTATAGTGTAATAATATAGTGTAAATATATATGTTTGTAATCCACTCCTCAAAAAGATCGATTATTGTTCGCGCTATCGCTAAATTTGGAGGGTGCTTTAAGACTTTCATGGCCGACTAGATATAAAAGTATTTATCCTGTTTTCCTTTTTTTACCATCAGAATAAAATATATGTACCCAGTTGCAGTCATCCAAACGTACGCTTAATTATATGCACGTGTGTGCAGATTCCTTAAAAAGTATGCATAAACACTGACAATGAACATGCATTACGTTGCTATATTGATGTTTGCATTTACATTCCAAATACTTAATACTCCCATCTATGCTCAATAGTTTTCAATTGCCACTACAATTTAATATATTTTATTGTTTTTGTAGCTGCATTCATAAACTTTTCGTCTTCTATTTTTTGCCTACATGCTGCTGTAATAATAATATATAATAATTGAAATAACTACAACAATAGCAGCATAAAAGAATATTTTCTTTTTGAATAATTTTATAATCGTGCAAACAAAATACAGTTCGTATACGCTTTTCTTTATCGTGAGTGTACATGTGTGCAATATTCTAGCTACCACACAGCATAAGAATGATGTGCACACTTATGTATTTGTTGTATGTACTCCTCTAGCTGTATAATAATAATAATAATAATAATAGCAACAACAACCTCAAGTCTTAGTAGTAACAGCAGCAGCAGAGTACACCACACGTAGTTATGCACACGTTTATCTCTCTTGTATTTAGCGCGTTGTGCTCATTATTTGTTTGAGCGTCTCGCTGTAAAGTTGTGAAAAATTCAATTCATTTAAAACAAAAAATTCAAACCTAAAAGAAGTAAAGCATTGATATTGAAGCAAATTAACGCACACTAGATCCAAAAGTTATATTGAAGACATCGAAGTGATGATGGTGATAGGGAAGAAGAAGAATCACTTTAACGAAAACAAATAAAATACGATAATAATGAAAAAGCAGTAGAACCAGTGTGCTCTCAATAAAAAAAAGAGCACAAGAATTGTAGAGCGTGAATATGTTTGTTCATGTACAAAAGCGAAGTAACTAAACGAATGGAAAAGCATTGGCATTAGGGTATTTATTACAAGCGGGTATTTAGGGTTCACATAAGGTAGAATCGTATCGTTTGCAGCCGGAGTCGTAACACCGTCAGCACTTGGAGGGTGGACAACACTGCTGCGCGCATACCTCCATAGCAGAATTTTGAATATGATAAATAATTATTATATACGAAAGTGTGGCTGCGTCCGTGCATTTTTTAGTATTTGAGAGCGTTCATTATTAATTGAAATTTTTATATATGTGTATACATACATGTGCGTTTATGTGTGCGTTTAAAAGAAAAATCGAATTCGCAAAGAAAAAAGAAAAGAAACAAATTAATTATAAATTCAAAATACAATTGAATACTACGCAGTTTTTACCTTGACAGAAATGTATGTTCATAATAGTGCGCAAATCAATTAATTAGTAATCAATTAATGTGGATGGTGTTACACAAACAACACATAATATATATAAAGTCGATGTATCATTTATCATGGAAGTAATTAAGCCTATGGATTTTAGCAGTTTTACTGCTTTTTGTGAGCATTTAAATAAATCATCTTCGTCGTCCTCGTCTGTGTCATCATTATCATCCGCATCGTCAACACACACAATTAGAACTTTAGCGTCTGCCACGCCACCGCCGTCATCTCCAACGCCACCATCACCCTCGCCAACACCACAAATCAATGGCAATATTTACTTTGAGGTAAAATCTATGTATCCCATAAGACACGAGATATTTATCCAAAATAGCGTATTCACGGTAAAAGTGGAAATAACGTCCATTCTTCGTTATCTTATGTATGTAAAAAAAAATTAAGGGGACCACCATTTTGTGGTGCCGTTGTTGAGCTAAACTGTAACAACCACAAATTACATAAAAATCAAGATGACAACTAAACGAATCCATTCATTCATTCTTCGTATTTTTATATTTCACAATTTTAATTATAACGTTCTTAGTTTAGCTTTACCATTACCTTTGTGATTGCTGTTGCTCATATTTTACTAATCGAGACGAGTTGGTAATAATCAATCGTGTTATTCATATAGTTTTTTTTAAAAGTCTTGCCCTTCTCTTCGTATATTTATCTCAGTAGTTCAATTTGTTTTTGTTGTGTTTGCTTTTTCTCATTTTCAGAATCTCATTTAGTAAAGACCTTAATGATTAATTATGCTCGGGTTCAAAGATTCTCTTTCTATTTGTAAACGGCTTTCTCTCTATTGCACGCTGTCTCTCTCTCTCTCTCTCTCTCTCTCTTCTCTCTCTCTCCTCTCTCACACTTTTAATACTCTCTAAAGTAAACAACTATTTTTGAAATACATTCATTTAAAACACCAATACCTTTCTCCATTTTCTTTCTTATAACAAACTTAAAAATTCATCTGCAAAATTTTGTTTTATTCTTTTTATTGTTCGTTGGATTCTTGCTGTCTCCCAATCTTCTTCTATATGTGTATGCAAGAGTATTTGTAAGCTATATCTTTGATATATTTCACATTTTGTCGCTTGTGTTTGTCAAACTGTCTTTATATCATGCAATAGCATAAACAACTAAAGGTATTCCAGCCACCCTAAACAAACCGTAGTGAAGATAAATCCATCTTTATACGTTCAAATTGTAAATCTGTATTATTCACATTGATATATTAACCAGTATGAGGTGTTTGTCTGAAGTATTCACACGGGCAGAAAATGATAGTGTACACTTTTCTTGGAGAGAATTTTTGAAGAGCCATTACCTAAACCTAACGTTTTTGGAATTTTTCGCTTTACTTTTCTTAATATTCGCATACACACAAAGTTGTTCCATATGATATAAATACATCTGCCGCTTTCGTTTGATAATTCAAGAACAAGTAGTTAGACTTGATGAAAACATCGTTTTTTTTTCTTTCTTGTAAATTCTAGTCTATGCGATCATTAATTAGGATGACTGACGAACGACGAATGGCATAAATGTCTGAAAAAAGTCTAACATCTAAAGGCATGAAAGCTGGGATACAGAAAGAAAAACAAAGCGTTAAGCTATTAATTTGTACCTTTTTTTCTGTTATAAATGTATATTAGGTTTATGCGGATTCATGCAACACCATGAAGGCCCTAAGGTGAATCCATCCTTTACTATACCGATCGAATCTGAATCATTATCGTCATCTGAATTGATTTAGGCCTCTTTGTTCGTCCGATAAGCGTTCCTGTGATTTTGCGTTCAATCTACAGGCCACAATTTTTTAGGCAGCAGGAGAGTGGATGCAATTTTTCTGAGTTCTCCACAAAGACCGTTGCGAATAGTACTGAATAAATAAAACTCTGTCTTTTGCAAGCAACCCCATATAAGTTTGACATAAAAATTAACCGGGGACCTCGTATGTATGTTTTTTGCACATCGTATAAGCGTTTTCGCGAGAAACAAATTTCTTGATCTAATTTTGGGTATGTATTTTATGACAAAAATAGGTAAATAATAACAAGATGATGAACATAAAGCAAAAAAAGGTATTTCGACATGAATAGAAGGGCAGAATAATATGAGATTTTGCCTGCAACGTTTCTACTTGTTAGTATGTTACGATGAAATTTTGTCAAAAATAATGATTTGACGTCTCAATGTGCAGTACCAAGTTTGGATCGTGTAAGTCCACTTTTTGGACGGTTTCCGGGTTTATATTGCAACAAGGTAATTTTTAACTAAAACAAAATTAACTTTACTAAATTTGGTCCCGAACACCAGGTAAGGGAACTAATGCCTCGAAAAGCGCTTTGCCTTTGCCGACTAAGCACTCATTATAGTTTCGAGTAATGTTAACTGTTAAGTGACTTTTTGCCAATGCTTTTTCTTACATTTACATATTAACCAGAGTCGCCAGTGGAACTATCTACTTTGCTGCCCGTTTGTGCAAATTACGTTGTAGAATATTAACCTCCAAAAAAATTTCTTTCTTGCACTTTTAAATTTGAGTTCAAAGGTGGACCGTCCACTCTAACATGGGGACACTACATCATCAGAAGGCGCTATGTGTGGTGAGTTAAGCTAGGTGCGGCAGAACTTCTCATTCGAGTTGCAATTGTGTATCGTTAGCAAATTTTGCAACGTGTGGCTGAGTTTTGTTATGCAAGCGGATCACCTTGCGCTTGTTAATCGCCAATGCTGGTCTTTTTTGCCACAATACATCGCTCAATTTGATCAAATGCATTGGGTATACATCTGTAGTAACAGCTTCGTTGGGTTGTAACAGTTCGTAATACGATACACCTTCCTAATTCCAAGGCAAAACTTTATTGCCATAAATATCGGTCGTCGGTGTGGATGGTTCTCCTTGGGCTAATCCAATTTTGAATTTGCGCTTGAAATTCTCGTAGTAGTTCCATCTTTCAACACCAGCCACAATATGCCACAAACAATTCTCTTTTTTTACCTGGAAACGGTTGGAAATGGTCTTTTAGTCAATGTGGATGCAGCCATTTTCCCTCCATTTGAATCTCTCCCTTCGCATGTAAATGTCTAGAAATAGTTGATTCATCAACTGCTAAGTTGTCCGAAAGTTCTTAAAAAATGTGGGTTGGGTTTTAGTCTGATAGGTCTTGCAATTCGTTGTCTTCGAATTTTTTTGGTCTTCCAAGACGAGCATTGTCATTGACATCAGAATCACCACTTTTAAACCATTGAAACCAAATCCTTTAACAATGTGGCGGAGGAGCATCGCCTTAAGGTTTTAAAAGTATGTGATGGATCTTCTCAAAAAAAACCACAAAAGTAGTGAATGCTGAAAAAGCAAGTTTTAGAGATTAGCATCTGTACTTACTGAATAAGCCAATATCGAATTAACCGCTGTGTACATTGACACTTTACATTAATTTATTATTTTTACCTATAGACGTAAATGCATGCAAACACCTAATGTATTCATTGAGAACAGGATTAGTAATAAAACGTGTATAATTCGTTAAACTTTCTATGCGCGTGTTCGTAAATGACGTTCAATTTCTATCCTGTTTTCTTCACATATCTAAAACCTTGTTTCGTTTCCTTTATTCCAAGCAGTTGCATTCGTTTCATTATATTTTATATATAAAAAAGTTGTTTACTTACAAGGAAATTTTTTTCGTTTTATATATCTCGTTCGTTTACGTATCTATGCTCAAATACGTTCTCCTAACAGCTATGAATTAAGTTCGCAAGTTCCTCAGCCCAAGTAATATCCGCATCTTTAAAAACGAAAAGTTTAGATATTTCATGTACGCCTTGAAAGATTTTTCGAATTTAAAAAATAAAAATATTGATTAATATATGAGTTTTTACACAAGAAAGTACAAGTCTGGTGATTCACTAAGGCATTTACCTTCGATTTTTTATGAACAAAACCGAGATGTGACAGGAATATCGCTTTTTCGGAACATTTAAAATTTCGTTCCACTTGCAATCGTCCAACATTATATACGGCGACATTTAAAACAATAAAAAAATTCACAAGTGCATTTTTAGCCGCAACATACAATCTTAGAAGAATTCGTTCATATCAATTATCGGCGATTAAAGGAAAAATTAAAAAACAAAAATATTTTCTGATTTTCTCGTTATAATTTCAACGAAATTTTTGAAAAAGCATATTTCACATGTGAAAATTGTTGATATGTAGGCTGCTTTCACGAAATTTATGACAAAACTCCTTTTCCACATACATTGAAGGTATTAACAAGACGTGTTCCTGAGTTAGACTTATTGGATACGACAATGCAAACTAAGAAATAGAGTTCGTAAATTACTTATACAAATGCAATTAATTGCCTTATACATTTCGTCTGAACTGCACTTTCGGGCAGCTTTTTGAATTATGGAGAAGGCGATCTGTGAATTTCTTTTCGTTGAACTGATTCTCTGGAGCACTAAATAGCTGGTTGGTTTCATCTATTTGCCCAGAGAAGATAATTCCGCTTCTGAAGGAATGCATAGTGAACTGCTTACCGTTTATCCCAATATCTTAATAACTGGAGATTTTAATTGCGATTTATTTCACCCGGGTAAAGACTTTAACGTATGAACCATCCAAAAATGGCCTCTCTTGAGAGACCCTATAAAGTATATATATTCTTGATCAGCGTGAAATTTTGAGTTAATTTAGCCATTTCTGTCCGTCTTTGTGGTGTTTGTTGTTGGCACTCTTCTGATCGCAAAAATGAAGATATCGATTTCAAATTTGGTAGAAACATTGCAAGTTTTTGCACGCAGATTGGTATTTAAACTGGGCCAAATTGGTGAGAGCAGGAGCCCGCAGTGGAGCATATACTGAACGCGACTCCGTTTTTCTTGACAAAAATTTGTGGATTTTTGCTCGTTACTCAGAAATTATAAAAGTTAGAAGGCTGAAATTTCCCACATTTACTTTACGAAACACTCTACTCGTCACGTGCACAAATGGAAAAAAACACAAAGTTGCAATTGATTAAAATTTATTTTTTTCACTTTTTTGAGGTTTTATGCTTATTTATCATAACGCAAACAAGACAGAATAGTTAAAACTATTTTTTACTTTCCTCAAATGACCCTATATTATCTGCCTAAAAATAGGTTAATTTTAAAATGAATCTGCTAAACACAGCGATTAATATTTTCTTAATAATACCAACGATATGTGTATCAAATAAAAGAACTTTGGGAGAAGAATGCGAAAAGCATAGTGGTGGGTATGCGATATTCGGCCCCTTACCGAATATAACTTTCTTACTTGTTTTTCAATAATTTTACACATAGAGATTTTTCATTTTAGAATGTGGATGAGAACATTCTGTATAGTTCGAAAAATAACATCTATCTCGGTTGGATTTAATGGAATATCTATCGAACTTGGGAACTTAATCTTTCCATCTACATCTAACGATCTATTGCAGGTCGTGAATACGTTACTAATGACCAAATTCCGCAAGGAGTGTAAAATAGCTCGAATAAGACCCATTCCTAAACAGGACCTCTCTCTTGCACATAATAATCTTCGACCGATTAACATCTCACCCTGCCTCTCTAATGTTACAGACCACGTCATGAAGACACAACTTGATTCACTCTTGAATAACAGTAATTCCTTACACGATGCCCAGTTTGGCTTTTGGTCTGGACGTTGCACCTAGAAACTTTTAATTTCCGTCACGGAGTCCATGAGGAATAACATCCATTCTAGTATGAGCTGTGTTCTTGTCACTCTGCACCTGACAAAGGCATTTAACAGAGTCCCATGCATTAAGCTTATTAGCAAACTGTATGATAAGTTCTACTTCCTTCGAACTGGTTATAAGCTTATATCGTCCTATATTGCGGATCGTAAACAGTTTGCTTCTGAGAATTACTGTGTCCTTACTGAGATTATGTCTGGTGTACCGCAAGATTCTACTTTGGCCACGTACTGTCAATTTGGTTGGTAACGATCGCCATTGCGATGTAGATGGCAATTTTCTGCTTTACAGAGATAGTACAAATAATTTGCATTCGTTCGAAAACAAGCTTAACGAGTCTTTAGCAATTACTAACCCTTAGATGGTAGATAACGTGCTTTGCGATAACTCCAATAAGACTAAAGCCTTAACTTTCAATCTCCCCCTTGCTGGGTTAGGTAATCTTCATGTAAAAATATTTGGGTATTCCATTCATCTTGAAGTTTCAATGCAATGTCTTAAGGTAACCCTTGAGCGCGAACTCTAGTTTGGCCCCTACATCGGCGATGTCTCTACTAAAATTTGTCTTACGCTCCGAAAATTGTACAATTTAAATCTGTATCTGCCTTCGTAGATTAAGCGAGCAATTGCGCACTGGCTTCTCATGAGGCATGGTGACTATTTTATTGAAGTCTGCTATGGGTGGCCAAGATATAAGTTAGATAGGCTTCAAAGTATTGTTAACCGTATAACAAGTTTTGTAACGACAGACTTAGAGGCCACATATCCCCTTTTATTTCTTAACATTGTCTTTTCTCGATTATCTCAAATTTGCTGTACTAACAAATCATTCATTCTCGATGCTCAAGCCTTTTATTAGAACGACTGCAGTCCTCTAGATCGAACAAACACTTTCATATTAATGCTACGCTTTTGTAAATCATCAGACGAACGATGTTTTTCTGTTCGTGTTGCTAGATATGGAATGCGTTACCACTGAGCCTGAAATTCTTCAATGATTCCTTGAATACACTTACATGAAAATTGGCCCTACTGTTAAACTCATCTATATTTCGTTGCTGATAGGAACTGCTGATTACTGAATTTGTGGAGCAAGATGATTTTATATGCGGCTTTTTAGCTGATTTGTATGCTCACTTATGTTGTAGTTTCTTTTTACATATGAAATGTATCTATGTAAATAGGTAATAGCTTGTGTGGTGGTCTTTATAGTTACTTGATAAATTAATAAATGAAAAGAAAATAAAACAACTAATAAAATTATATTCGATCGCGACCGTATCTTTTATATTTACCAGGGTTATCCTAAAAAATACAAAGAAAGTCAAAGAACTAAACTTTCATGCTCCATAATAAAGACCAGGTGCGGGTGATTTTTTCTATTTTCAAAAAAAAAGTGTTTGTAGCGTACACGTGTGGGCATTGTAGGCGTGACTTTGGAAAATTCTTTTGCAAATTTGTAGGAGGAGAATGTTTACCACAAGTACTACGCACTTGCGCAGGTAGGCAGATTATGAGAATGTTTACGAGAGGACATTACACAGACGGACAGACGGGCATGCGTCAGTAGATTTAAAATTTGATCCTGATGAAGAATATATATACTTTGGGGGTCTCTGATACTTCCTTTTGTGCGTTCCAAACGTTTGGATAAAAAATTAATGTACCTCTCATCTTTTGATGATGGGTACAATTAATGTACACGACTTAAAAGGACAAGCTGTAAAAAAAAACAAAGTTAAAGTAGAATCTATCTGTTATAAAATCAAAATTGTATAACAAAGATTTGGCAACCAAACTTATAAACCATGAAGGACGCAGTTTCTATATAGGCAAATCGAGATGAAATAGACCATGCCGAGAGTAATTCACGAAGATTATCGAATAAGGATATAACAATATGTAGAGGTTAATAAGTCTCAAAGAAAATGAATAGTACACGTTAGCAACTCTGCATATTACTATGATAGGATTATTCCATTATGATAATTACGTTTGCAGTGTCGTTGCTTTAGTAATTGAAAGTTTCTAGATGCTCAAGTAAACACAAGAAAGTTAGGTCATTTAAACCATGAGTGAGCAATGGAATATCCTTACAAAACTGTGCCTCTTCAGAATAGACAAACTGACAAATACAAGTGTGTTTTCCGGGTTTGATTTATGCTCTTCCGCATTGTGGGCGTGTCCGTGAACTGATCATGCTCATTTTTTAACCTCGCAATTTTAATCGACCAAGGGATGTTTGTATCAGATTTCAACTTAAATAAATAAGTTTTTAATTCAATTTTTGAATTTCAACAACAATTAATAGTTAATTTATTTTCAAATTGCATTTAAAATGAAATATTCAAACAATTGCAGTGTGTACACTTTATATGACTATATCTTTTTCGGAAATTTGTAATTCTTCTGTCACAATAGTGACAATATTATTGAAATTTGCAGCAAATCAAGATTTTCGAAGAACATATTTTTACATTCATTAACCTTAATGCGAAAATCGCTTTCAATATCCTCCTATTCAGTTTGTAGTTTCTCAACTAATAGCATCAGAGACAATTAAATTTAATTCAAAAATGAAATTAGGAGATAATTACCGACTTTCTGTCTCTGTGTTGTCGGCAAAGGGGCTAACGCTATTAAATAGCAGCCATCTGACCGCTTGCTCTTTCAGGCTCATTATTTGCATTGGCAAAAATTCTGTTAATGGTTCCTTAATATGACGTCATATTATCTCTAACGTTTAAAAAGTACCATATACAATTCTGTGTTTTTAAGTGAATACGCGAACAAGTGTGTATGTAAGAAAAAAAGTATACAGTAGGTAGATAGAAACTATGATTTGTTTTCCTTTTTTTGGCGATTAGTTGGAGAATTCTACATTTTATGTTCGCCACCTGCTTCAATGAATTTTAATACAAATATTTTATGGAGATATACGAAGAAATTCCTGAATATTCTAGATTATTATAGAATGTTCTAGAAACTTCTGCAATATATTCTAGGAAAGCAATCTTATGAAATAAGGAGAACATGTTTAATTCGGTTCAGAATTTGATGCTGATCAGGTATATATGTACTTTATACTTTTTCTGGGTGTTGCGGTTAATATCCTGAATGAGTCCTTCGGTGATAGGTGTTAAAGGAATGTTCTTATTCATTCAACACAGATATAAGTTCAAATATTTGTCAATTTTTGTTTTATTTCATCTTATTCGCCGTTTTGGTTTGATATTTGTTTTAATTTCTAAACTCACTTCTGGAAAAAGAAAACATGTTCCTGACTACGCCAGGATGCAGTTGTTATCGAAAGAAAGAAAATGTAAAAGCATTTAGAATGTCTTAAAGAATTATTTGACCGTTATTATCCGGATGACAATTCTGCAAGCTTAAAGGACGGATGATTTGTATGTGAATTTCACTTTGCAGGTTGAAAAGAACATCCTTTTCTGACGAGTTTAGTTGCAGTCGTACTTGCCGAGGGTTTAGTTGCGGTCGTACTTGCCGAGATCTCATTCTTTATTTCATAAAAAATAAATTCCACTTCTTAAACTAAGGGCGGTAAAATATCAATTCAGTTTCAACAATTTATTTGTGACAAGTGTGACTTATTTTGATTTTAAAATAAGTCACGAGGTCGAATAGAATTGAAGCTGTGAACCAGATGTTCAAACGAGCAACACAATTTACTTTTAACCTGTAGCACCTTACACTGTGTATTGAAAATGATTTGAAAACTTCCTTCCTATAGATATATTCTAAGTCAGCTAAAGGACCTAATCAATGAACTATTGGGCTCACAACTCGCAAACTATCTCACAATTATAACATGTTCGTATTGAAGTCAGTGCAAAGATTCGCTCTAAAGGTATTACATCTTCCTGTTCTTCGTATTTTTTATTACTTTTTTATGGCATTTTAATTAAGTGTACCTTAAAGAAGATTTGGTTGCAGAGGCCTGCATGGGATCACATTATTCTTCTATATATTGTATTTATGACATATGGACATCTAGAAGCAAATATGTGAGCAATACTTAGTTTGGATTGATCTTCGTTTCGACCATTATATGATACAGATTGTAGTAATTCTCCGATTCTTACTTTGTTTTGTGCTTCGTGTTGTATGATGATTTAGTAGCGCGTGACTGTGACATACATTTGTAATCTATTTTGGTTTATTGCGTGAAGTTGTTTCTTTTTCTAGTTTATTTTCTCTTTCTCCTCACTCTTTCTTTGCTGCACTTATGCGACGTTTATTTTTCTGTGGTTTCGGTGGCATTTTTTTTTGTAATTTTTTACTTTCTATTGATCGAATCGATGCGAACACTGCTTTTTATACATATTAAATTAAATGAGAATATATTCACCCCACACAATATTATGCCTTTAAATTGGTTTGAGTTTTATATGTGCGATATATGCTTCCCGAAGATTAATCTAGATTTATACTGTTCACATACGGTGGCTTCGCTAATTTTAACGAAGATCTCAATTGTTCTCTGGCTTAACACGGTGAGGGTAAGTTTCTATTTACCCTATTTGTTTGCCGCAGATGATACGACCGTAATATATCGAGTTGAATGTCCACAGGATTATATATTCATTTCTAAATTATTATGCATAAGTTTTAAAAAGACAATAATTAACTCATTTTAACCATATATATCTGTCCACTCTATAAGCACTATATAATTCTGTTGTTTCCATTTTGTCGTCTTGCAGAAAATGGAACGTCAAGGTAAATTGGAAATGGCAGCTAAAGAAAGGGAATTACAGCGCTTGCAATGCATTCCGAAAAAGTGGAATCGGCGTGAAGAATATGAATTTCTTCGAGTACTTACTGGATACGGTGTGGATTTGCATTTGCCCTCTATCTTAGCGACTAGTACTCATACAACAACCCTAGCACCAGACTGGACTAAGTTCAAGCAAATGGCTCATTTGGAGCGTAAAAGTGACGAAACTCTGAGTGATTATTACAAGGTCTTTATAGCCACATGTAAGCGTCAGGCAGGAGTAAAGCTTAATGAGAATGAAAAGGGTCTGGAAGGTATCATAGATGATATCAGTGAAGACCATGCTAAGTTGATTCTAGACCGCTTGGAATTACTCTCAAAACTTAGGGAAATTATTAAGCATCCACAATTAGAAGAGCGTTTGAAACTATGCCTGGTAAATAATGATACACCGGACTGGTGGGAAGCAGGCAAACATGATAAGGAGTTAATAGCTGCTGTACTAAAGCACGGCCTGTACAGGTCTGAAACATTTATATTAAATGATTCATCGTTTAGTTTTGCCGATTCGGAGAAACGCTTCATTCGCGAATTACAGTTACAAATGCAGCGTTCAATTAAATTGGAAGCGCTAAATAGTGAAAAAAATGCCATGGCTCTAACATCACAACAATCATCGCCTGCAACACATTTGCCTTTAGGGGATACCGTAGTGCCATTGCCTTCGGTAAAAGGTGAAATTATTGATTTGGACGATGAACTCCTAACCAAAAGTAGTTTAATCAAAAAAGAGAACTATACAACTCTAAAGACTGACATTAAGAAAGAATCTCTGGATATTAAAAGAGAATTGATAGACAGAAAGGAACTTCATGAACAAGTTCAAGAATCTCAACTGCTGAAAGAATTGAAAAAGAAGTCTACGGTAGAATTAGCTTTAGAAGAAGTGGCCAGGGAGACAAATCCTATACAGGAATCAAACAAAGATTTTTATAAAAATGACGAGCAAGAAAAATCCGATCACTCGGAAAGCGATGATCCAATCAAGGTTGAAATTGAAAAACAAGATCTTAAGAGGTCTTCTGAACATGAGGCAAATGTCTCAAAAGACGAAGGAAAACCCAACCAAATTAAAACAGGACAATCGGAAAAAATAGAATCTTATACAGATCTTGAATCTTGTCTAGACTTGAAGAAATTAAAAGGAAAAAAGATTACAATTGAAACGGCACATGTTGAAGAAAATTCTGAAACCGAAAAATCGATGGAAGATCTATGCGAACAAGACGGAAATGAAATAGTACAAATAAAAACATCTGGTGAGCAGCAGAGTAGTTGCAAAACAATAACCAAAGTAGAAAATAAAGTGAATACTGAGGAAAGCCAAAACGATGTAAACGAGACTATAGTACAGGAAAAACCAGAGGATGATAATATAACTTCGCCAAAAGATGAAGCATTGGACCTGGCTTCCGCCTCAACCTCTTCTACCACAGTTGCTCCAAGTCTCGTGATCGACCCAGAAGAAGAGAAGGTTACAAAAGAAAAAGCCGTCGAAGCGGAACGAAATAAGCAAGCGGCGGAATTGAAAGCCCGTTTCCCGGATTTAGAGGTTATACAACCAGGTTCAGCTAAGCAAAGACTTGACAAACCTAAACTGGAAATGTGCGTTATACGATGGTTTAAAGATTTCTCTCTGGAACGTCGTTTGTATCATATTGTCACTTGTGTAGAAACGGGGATGTGGCCCGTGGATAAAGGCTACTCGGCGTTCGCTGGCTGCAAAACCATTGAATTGAACATAGGCTTACATGAAATTATCCCGCATTTGAGTGTGGCGTTGGAGAGAAGGTCTACGACACCTGATGTGATAACCATAACCACTGACCAGGGTGTTACCAAGCATTTGCCTGCTTCACAAGTGCAGCAGGTGGCGGCTGCAGCGGTCTCGTGCATTGGTCCTGCAGTTGGCGCTTCAGCACAACCTAATACGGCTACAATAAAACCATGCCAACTTCCTTCTTCTACGGCGATGGCAACTGCCTCAGCCTCACCTATTGCAGCTCCTAGCACCAATTTAGTAGGAATAGATGCCAATAGCTTAAATGCCGCAATGGCTGCTGCCGTGGCAGTTGCTGGCGGTAACACTAACGCTCTAAGTGCTCTGTTGCCTGGAGTGCCATTGACTTCAGTCTCAGGTTTAAATATTCCGAACAGCTCAATTCCTTCTACTAACACAACCACCGCTAGTGCCACGACAGCGACGAATCCGAGCAAGAAACGTAAACGTCATATAGCCATAGATGTTGAAACAGATCGTGCAAAATTACACGCGCTGCTCAATAGCTCCCAGTCATGTAAGTAGACATATTTAAATATGATCGCTTTGTCATTCGAAAGTTTTTTTTGTTTTTGGTATCTTAAGGGAGATTAGTCCCGTAAATGATAAGACCTATATACCGAGTAACGTTACGAATTTTTAACACAAATTCTTCTTTAGAGCTTCAGATTGATAACAGCAATAAAGATAACAGAGAAAATTGATGATGCGGATCACGTGATGGTTATTATTGATATATTGATGATTCGATGATGTTGAACTCTCTCGATTAGGAGCTATTCATGTTGAAGTAGTCTATTCAGTTCTGTTCATTCTGAAGAAGGAACACCTTGATATTAAGCTATGGCTGTACAGGAATTATTGATTTTGAATTGATAAAATTTGTAAAAATACGAGCAGACAACACAAAAAGTTTAATTATTATTATGACGAGTTAGAAAGAGAAGCTAGCAATTTTAATAAAGATTTCATACAGACTATTATAAATACCAAAAACTTCAAATGAAAATTTAATGTTGTTGTATTTACTGCACGTAAAAATTGTATGTTGCATGTAAAAATAAGATGACGTCCGATCATCTTTAACTAAACTTTGTAATATTACTCATGTGTCTGCTGAGCATCTTAATCTCCCGTGTGGTAAAATTATCAAGGGAAAGAGGTTTGGAAGCCGCGAAAGAAAGATCAGCATTTTCATTTAGATGAAAGCTACAATGACCTGGTATCCAGACCAGATGACATGCATCTATGTCAGAATTAGTTTACATATTATGGATTTCAAACACAGACATGTTGTGATGATTTTTTGTTTTCGATAATGGCCAGGGTCGTAAGAAAAAACCACGAATCTTTTGATACCTTCAGAAAAAATTTTGAATAGCAAACTTTTAAATAGCAACTTATGCTGCTGGATACTTCGCATGCACTGGAGACGATCATTTGGAAAAACACGGTTTGGCAATTTTCACTTTCGAAATCTCTTTAGGTGTCAGAAGAAAATCTCAGAGATAGGCAGTTTATTAGATATGATTTTAAGAATGGGAACCAGTCGAGGGGGAAACACCTGTATATCGTCTTAGCAGTTTGTTTCGAAAAGTTTGTATTCTCTTGACAACATAGACGGGAAAGTTACAAATGGTGGAGAGGGAAATTTTGAGCTGATAAATAATTTGCCATTTGTGTGACGCAGCTAGCTTATGGGTGTCCCCCATGAACCTTATCCCTGTCAGAACCCATAAGTAGGATGCAAATTGAAAGCAAATTTAAACTCCATGATATCAGATAAAGCGGTATTTCAAACTCTCTAGGAATTTTACCTTATTTACCCAAATCAATACAGTCGCAGGTTTTGTTCATGCCAAGAGAGAGCATCACAACTTGTCTTCCTTTCTTTTTCCCTTGAAATTTTGAAAATTAATCGTTAATGCGTATGTTGGGAGATCTGTAATTTTCATACGCAAAAGAACCGAAGATCAGGTAAGAGATTATGGGTATTGAGAAAAGCATGAATCTTTCCCTTACCATGAAATTTGTAATCTTCATGAGAACCGAGATGAGGGAGATGGGTCTGTAATTTATCAACTCATCAAGATTCTTCACGGGCTTTGCAATAGAACAATTTTTATACCTTTTCATTCATTTAGAATGTTGCTTTTAGTTAAAAAGAAAAAGGTTTCTCAAAAGTTTCTCCGAACAAAAAAGAAAGAGATTTGTAAGTTCATATTTTAATTTGAAACTTATCTTAGTTTCTTTCATGTAAATTAAGCGTTTAAGAAATTAGATGTTTTAATCAGAGTGTTACTTGTATGCTTCTCTAGCCGGGCCTAAAGATTGGGAAACTGAAATAGCAAATATGGCAAATGCAGCAGCAGTCGCTGCGGCAGGTGGCTCGTGCAGCAGACGTAGCACAGCATCTTCGCCGAATATAAGTAACTTAGCCACGTTACAGCCACCACCTGCTCATCAACATGCTTCACTGGCACGTCAATCAACGGGACAATTTAATAAACCAGCTATACCCCCTTTGAAAACACCACCTCCGGCTATAGGCGCGCCCATGGATTTATCGTCCAGGTAATAAAAAAACATAAGTAAAAAAAAGCTATTTTTAGCCAAAGACATTTTCAGCTTGCCAAAAATGAATATGGCCGACATTATGAAATCTGCTTCTAATTCGGGCGCTATCGACTTGAGTGAGGTGCAAGATTTCTCTATGGGTTCCAAAAAGCCTGCTGCTACTTCTGTAGCGTCTACAGCTAGCATCCATGCTGCTTTGAGCTCAGCATTCCCTTCTATGGCTGGCAAAGGTGGCAAATTAGATGACACTCTCAACAAGTTGATGAAAAAAAACAATTGCGTAAGAAAACGATTTTAATAATTTCTCTTATATAACATTTTAATATAACTGCATTTTCTTAAGCAGACCATTGAAGAATCTTTAATGGGTAAGGAAAAGAAACGTAAGAAATTAGATGAAATCGTTTTGGGGCTTTCGGCGGCGAAAGAGCAAAAAACCTTTCCTGATCCTTCTTTGCCATCTTCGAAGAAGCCACAAATACCTCCTAGCGTTTCAGTAACTCCAGCTAATGTGCAGTCCTCCTTAACAAATCAACAGCAAAATCAAAAACCCTTTACCATCACTGTCACGACAGTGCCTGGAAGTGAGTTCGAGTCTCTGAGTTTTTACTTAACCCTAATTTTAGTAGAAGTAAATTAAGCAGCCTAAATGCTGTTTTTACTAATATGATATTTCGTCCCATACAATGTTCACATATTCGTTTCTTCCAAACAGAAGGTAAAAGTGGTGCTTCGTCATCTTCAACCCAGACATCAGCGAACAATGCCATCCCTTCGATTAGTGCTTCGGGTGGCTTATCAGCTTTGCAAAATATGGCTGGTCTGGGCGGTATGACAGCCAAAGACAGTTTGAATGCTTTAATTGCTCAAACAATGGCCACAGATCCCCAAACATTTATTAAACAACAACAGAAGATGATGCAGTGTCTACCACCTGCCCAACGTAAATTATATGAGAGTATGGTCGCCGATATGGAGCAGACCATGAAAATTAAGTATGTATAAAGTTTCTTAAAATTCGAAATTCTTTTAGAACTATTTTATGGCTTTCTGATCTTAGTGCCAAATACAGCGGTCACGACACGAAAGTCAATAAATGGTTGACAGATATGAGTTCACCACTAAGTGATCAATTAAATATGGAGTACGCTGCAGTAGCTGCAGCTGGAACAGGAAGTAATGTGATAAATACTAATGCGACTAATAGTCGCAGGTCCAGTCGTCAACAAACCTCTGCCCCCAGTCAACAATCATTGCCTGCTTCACAAATGTCGGGACCAAAATCTTCTAGCTCGCTCAGTCAATCACAACAACACCAGTCGATGACTGGACCACAAGGTCCAACAGGAGATGAGCCAGTTCCGGTGATTAATAAGCAAACGGGCAAACGTTTAACCAGTAACAAAGCGCCGCAGTTAAAGCGTTTAATACAATGGTAAGATATAATCATTTTTAAAGGGTAAAAGTGATGATCACATTCCCAAATAATTTTTTTTTAGGCTGACTGAGAATCCAAATTATGAGGTAGATCCCAAATGGCTTGAGCAGATGCAAAATCCCATGTCGGCTTCTTCTACCAAACCCTTAGACAACAATTTCTCGTGCGCCAATAAAGTCCAACATACTGGGCGACCCTCGTCCTCATCTGGCAACGCCTCCTCTAATAGCCATTCACAATCTCAACAACAGTCCTCACAATCATCGTCTTCAACATCTGGGCCAACAAAAAAATCTTCGCGACAGACAGCGCTCGATCAAGCGAATGCCGCTATGCAATTTGGCTCACTAGCCGGTTTAAATCCCAACCTATTAGCAAGTTTACCCAGCTTAAGTGCTTTCGATCCAAAAAATCCTCTGTCTGCCTTCGATCCTAAAAATTCTTTGCTATCTATGCCCTTTGCTGCCATGCCTGGCATGAACAATATAGCAGGGTTGGGCAGTCTTAACAACATGAACTTGTTTGCTAGTTTGGCCGGGATGGGCAGTCTAGGAAATTTGGCTGGTATGGACACTCAATCTTTAGCTGCTCTTATGGCAGCTGCAGGCCCTACTTTAACTGGGTTGAGTAGTGCTACTTCTTCATCCAACAGCTCTGGTAGCGGTGGAAAAAGTACGCCACAGTCTAGTAGTTCCTGCAAAAAAGTAAAATGATATGGCCCAACAGAATGCAGCAGCCGCTGCAGCTGCTGTAGCCGCTTTAGGTGGCTCTTCGACAAACAATAGTGGCCAGAATAGTTCGAACAGCGTGAACGCAAAAAATGTTTCTGCTGCAGCCGCAGCTTCAGCATCGCAATTAGCAGCAGGTTTTCCGTTCCTGTTTGCCAATCCATCCCTTCTGTATCCTCCTATGGGCATGAGTAGTTTAAATCCGTACTCTTTGGGCTCCACGGGCTTGGGATCAGCGTATGACCAATTGGCTCAACAATATTTAATGAATGGAGTAGGATCTTCCGCGGGTAGTACGTCTACCTCCCAAAGTAAAGCCCATCAATCACAATCGAAACCAAGCAGCTCACGTTCATCAACTTCATCTGCGGTTGCCGCTGCCTCCGCGGCCGCATCATCGGCCGCTTCTGCAGCTAATTTAATGAATGCCATGGCTGCAAGTATGTCTGTTGCGCAAGGTGCTAACTCAGGTAGTAGCCAGTCTACTTCAAGAGGTCGCCAAAACGCTGCCAGTAGGACGGCCTCCCAAGTATCGGCTGAAATGATACAATTATCAAATTTGCTACTGCCGGGAGCCGATCCACATCTATTAGAATCGTTCAGTCGTGTAGCGGGTATTGATTTGGCGCAAGCGTCTCGTCTGATGAATTCATTGGGAATGCCTCCTGTATCGGCAGCTTCAACTTCAGTATCGTCTTCCATGCCCAGCGAGAAAAGGTCATCTTCAACGTCTAACAATTCGAATTCTACTACAGCGGCAGCAGCTCAGCAGGCGGCTGCAGAAAAGCAAGCTGCCAAAGAACAGCAAAAGTGGATGGAAAGTTTAGCAAGAGGACAATTGCCAACAGATTTAGCTTCGCTACAGGCTTTGTCTCAGGGTAAATTACCACCCTCACTTACCGGTGCTACTTCTAGCAACAATCAGTCCACTTTAAATTCTGCTCCTTCTACTAGCAAAAGCGCAAAAGCCGCTGCAGCAGCTGCTGCAGCAGCGGTAGCCGCTTTACCGCAAATACCGGGTATGTCGGCAGATTTTAGTCAAGCATTCTTAGCCGAAATGGCAGCCCAGGCTATGGTCGCAGCCGGTGGCTCTTTGCCTTTAACTGGCCCTGGGTCCTTGGCTAGTCTAACTGGCAGTTTATCCGGCTTAACTGGTGGCTCCTCAAGCATCGGCGGGAACAGTTCTACATCGGGATCGTCTCTTTCAAAACGTCAACGCGAACAAGATGCACTGGCTAAAGATGCCTTTAAACAACAAATGGATTATTATACCAAAACTTTGGGTCTCGGGTCAGGGATATCGCTTATACCCACATCGTCTGCTAATAGTACGTCGATGGGATATTCAGGAGCCAGTTCTTCTGGTGCGGGTATTGATGATCACCATAAATCGAAGAGATTACGCACAGATACCACAAATAATAGCTTGAAAGACGATTTCAGCACAGCGGCTGTTTTAGCTACCGGATTACCATTAAGTTTGGGTGGGGGCATGACTAGTATAGAAAAAAATATACGTCCGTCTTCATCATCGACGTCATCCAGTAATAACATGACTGAAACTGATAAAGTCACACTAACACCTTTAAATTCTGCAGGCATCGCAGCAAATCTGCCGTCTCAAACGACAATAACAATAGCGCCGCCCATAAGTTCGGGTGCCAGTTCTAGTAGTGAACGTTCTGAGCGCAGTGAATCCCGTATTTCACTAACTATTACTAATGCTGCCGAGGCAGCAAAAATGCCGCCACCTTACGAAGAAGCAGACGAATTGATTATACAGCCGATATTGAAAAAACCTTCGTCGTCATCCCAACAACAACACTCCACAACCAATCCACAAACGCAAGGCAGTACGTCCAATACTTCTACGACTAGTAGTAGCCATGCTAATAATAACAATGATTTAGTAGGACCAAATGAGTCAACATCATACAGTGTTAGCATCAATGGTAGCGGTAATGGTAATGTTGCGAATGTTTCGCACAGTGAGGAAACACGCCGATCGTCAGGACGCTTAAAGCGGCCGCGTTCAGGGGTTGATCACAGCCTAATTGCAGAACAGCCTCCCGAAAAACGTAGAGAATTGCGATCCACTCGACATACACGTCAATCTTCTGGTAATTCCGTTGACATTTCCCTAAACCTGTCCACCGGCCATAATAATAATGAAAACGAAGAAAAGCCAGAATGAGTTTTACGACGTACAAGGCGTACATCACCAAGTAAATAGTAACAAACTAGAAACAAAAATCGTTGCAAAGGAGAAGAAAAATGAATAAAAAATGAACGTAATAAAACCACTTGCGATGTAAAGACTACAAAAATATTATGCAGGTGTGATCGAAAATGTATACTAAAAGGAAGAAAAATAGTATGCTGAGCGCATAAAAGGAGTTTGGAATAAAGTTTGAGATATAAAGCAAAAATACTACAATTACCATTTAAGTAATATAGATATAAAAGGAAACAGAAACCTGTAACACATATATATATATATATATATATATATACATATATATATATATATATACATATATATATATATATACTGGTATGTATGTATATAAAGTAAATAAAACAATTAAAACTAGATGTACTCTTAATTAAAATTATTTTTGTAAAATATAAGTTTACTAATATTATAATAACAATTTTTGCTATGGCAAAGCATTAAAACATTTAACTAAAGAAATTGACAAAAAATGGGTTACCCATCATTATCGTTGTAATAAAACCTTTTCTCAGACGATGATACTAAGCTTGTATTTTAATCTCAGTTGTTGTCCTTTTCTGTCTGTAGGCAGGCGAAGGGAGGCATTTTGTGTCTTTGTCTATTCTTATATATTGCAATTTGTTTGTAATTGACGTCTTTCCTACATACATTTGCTTAAAATCCATTTATAAAAGACATATATTTTTCGCAGAGTTTTAATTACACATTTGTTTCTTCATTGTAGTAGTGGTATGTATGTGCTAAGCTCTCCATAAATTGAGAGCGTATTTTAATATTAGAAAGTTAGTAACCTAAATAGCAGAAGAGGTGTATGTATAATGTATACATATCTTATATAATATATACCAATTTTTTACCAATTTTTCTACTTTTAGAAAGAGATTTTACTTTTATTGAAAAGCGATTATTTTTACAAGCTTCCGTTCTTTGTTCACTTACTGTCTAAACTTTTCTTCAATCCCAGATAATTATTTTAGCGGCAGCTTCGTGGTTACGCAGCGCAAATAAGAGACAGTATTTGCGACTTCAGAACTTACTCTTTCCAAAAGCACTGAGCTGTACCTACTTTTGCTTTTCTAGACAGAGAATACCGTGGCAGCTTCTGGTAGAATAAACAAGGTGATTGCTACTGGGACATCTGCATGTTTGACTTAAGTACTTTGAATAATTTTTCTTAATTTGCTAATATGCATGTTTTAGACGTGCTAAAGACCCTTACATATTTTCTAAACGTATGGTTCGTTTTAGTCATATTTACCTTCAGGTCAGAACTTCAAAAAATGATAAAAAATTATTATTTCGCATATTTTAGTGTGATGCTTTACTATATATAAGTGTCGCATGAGAAGATTAGTGTGCTAACGTCGTCATTCCGTTTCTAAACTTAAAAATGTCCTTTGCACTTCCATAACATAAATTCGATAGTTTATGTACTGAGGTTGACATAAATAGGGAAGTCATAATCGGTCTGTCCTATAACATGGAAATGAAGTTATATTGGGCAACATAAACTAATATCCGCTAATAAATAAGTTTGCGTTTTGCTCGTTTCACGCTAGCATTTTTATATTAGCCAGCGCCTAAGCCGAAAGCTGAAAGCACCGACGTACTTGAGTCAATTATGCAGATCAAATTTGAAAACGGGCGTTAATTACTGAAGGTTCTACAATATTTATTTACGAGCTTTAGCATCCATAAATATGAACATGAAAAGCATATCTGTTCTAATTCGGATTGCATTATAGCTTGCTAACAGGAGCAAAGCACTTATTAAAGTAATGGGTATGTAGATACTCATAAAGCAAACTTTTTTCCAGTTTCATTCTAAAGTAAGCAAAAATCATTTCTTGGGCTTTTAAAAGAGTTGGCAAACAAATTCAATTTTAGCACTTTTTCTTCGACACAGTGTTCAGAGTGTTAATAAAAAAAAATATATATGTAAAGGTTTAATTTGATAGTGAGAAAGCCTTGGATAACCTATAGGAGTTACTTTAAAACTATATTATAATTATTCTTGCATAAAAAATTGTTATAATTAAAAAAATTATTCTTAATTATTTATAAAAATATTACCTACACAGCATACGCGCATATATAAGTAATAGACTTTGCAACAATTTTTCCCAACCGACTGGAAGCAAATTAATCATAAATAATAATATATAAAATATTTGAACAAAATGTCCACAAGAGCATTTACATTGTATTAAGTGAGCTACGAATTTCCAAACAATTTAAAATTAAGTAAAAAATCATGATATTAAAGAAAACATATTTAATAAGAAGTTTAAAATTGATATTGATTATGGTTAAATGTGCATTCACATTATTAGTATAAGAATAAATTCATTTTATTCATTGGCTTTACTTGCTTATTTTAAAATGCATATCAAAAAACACTAATTAGAAATTCGTTTCGAGCTCAAAATGTTTGATCATAACGGATTTTTTTCTTCTTTCTCAACTATTTTCCGTCTGTCGGAGTTGCCAACTCCGTTTGACGTCTTCAGCATTACATGGCTTCATTCTGTATGATGCATAAAAAAATATATTACAGAGTTATTTGCCGCCTGGGTTTTGTGATAATTCACTTACGTAAGAGTCTTTTTTAACTGATTTGGCAAAATTTCTTGAAAATAACCATACAATGCAATTCTTCATTCATTCTTCACAACTACCAGGGGTCGGTTTGCAGTTCTTGTTGTCGACCTAGTTCCGTAGCTGTTTTTTGTTTTGGGTTGCCTAGTTCTCGACCAACTGGTAAACGAGTATTGGATTAATAGCAGTCGAGAACGCATGATTTGTTTGCTCGATAAGGAACGTGATTTTTTGTATTTGCGCTTGACCGCAAAATAGCTGTCGGGTTTTGTGGTGAAAGGGAAAATAAAGTAAGTATAAAAGCACATATTAAATAAAATTAATTGACATAAAAAACATCTCAGAAATTTTAGAAATTGCAAAATATTGCCAAAAGTAATAAAATCAAATAATTATTTTCGACGTTTTTACGTGTTGGCGCAAAAAAATATGAAAACCGATAAACGAATATGGAATAAACGAAAAAATATGTGGGGACGACAAAAAATGAACATTGTGCGCAACCATAAGAGCAGTATAAAAGAATCCATTGCCGTTGCTGACTGAAATTAAAATGTTTATTTGTATTTTTCTTATATTGAAGTTAAACTTTTGAATATGTTTATTTACTTCAGTTTGTATTTTGTTTCTTAGCCCGTGTTTGATAGTTTTGTTCAATAGGTTTTCATTTTGTCATTAATCTTTTTTATAATATTTTATATTTTTTTCGGTTATTTACTAACTTCTCTTTCTCTTTGCATTATTTTTGTTCCCAAATATACCTTTCCAGATGCAAAGAACGGCAAGCCTAACACTATACGAGAGCGATAGAATGCCATCAATCGAAAAAGCGATCGTATCGTGATTCCCACAATGTGTATATTTTCCGCCAAAGCAGTTTTAGCGTCTGCTTAGCGTATATTAATTGTAGATGTTAACTCATCAGGAATGCACCCTAATGTTTGACTGATGGGCAACCAAAATTAGCTTATTTGAAAAGATATGCTTCGGTTTGAAGCTGCGTGTACTTTGGGTAGTCGTGGGGTTCTGGTATGCGTTTATATCTCAATGGAAAGAGACTATTTTATGTGCCTAACGTTTGTCATCGTTGGTTGAAGATAATACAAAATTTTATTATTATTATTATAACTTTTTAGAGCAATGAAGTAAAGTCTTAGACTAAACGGTAAAAGTTTAAACACTATCAACATCGGCTGTCCACTCTATTTTCGAAAAGAAACTTAGATATTGCAAAATAATTTATTAAATTGCTATTGCGTTCTACTTGTGATTCCATGATGTCTGTTGGATGGGTTCTTAGTCCGTTTCTTTCAATAACAGAAAAGCTTAGGTAATCGCAAAGAATGTATTTGTTCTAAGAATTTGTCCACAATTGTAGATTGGGAAAAAAAATTTCTGGAGGATTAAGGCGAATTCCCGCAAATGGGTTGATCTTGATTTTGTCAATATTAGTCGGATAGAGCGTAGAAACTAGGTGAGGGTTAATAGTGTTAATGTTGGTGATGATATTGTAGACTCGCTTCCATTCGTTTTCCTTTAACTTTCCTTCTGACGTATCTTTGAATACCAAAGTTTTACACGATTGCGTCCGTAATTAGAGGTGCACAAGCTGCAGACTTTCGCCACTTACTCATTGCCCAACAAACAAAATATTACCACGTACCCAAAACGTTTTAAGCTTTTTACGGCATGTTGTGATAGCATTAATCATCAATTCAAAATAATCATCAATTTAATAATAACCTCAATCATATAAAACGAGAAAAGCAAAAATACCACCATCCACCACTCCCAGTTAACAAACAAGTAAACGCCTTATTAGCAACTTTAATGAAAAAAATATGAAGGAAAATCGCGAAGGGAACTTATGCTTAGTGCCAATGGTATGGAAAATGAAGCTTTACAGCAGCGTCAAAGCACATATTTTTATAATATTTAATTTAAAAATGCAAAAAAAAGGAAAAATTTATAAAAAGAATAATGACGACTCCATCCAAAAAAAAAAAAAAAATGAAATATGCTATTATTATTGTGAACATTGTCTAAGAAAAGATCTTTGGATATTTTTATTTAACAATTGAACACATAGATATATTAGATTACAATATTGAATTGCGATTAAATACATTCTTGGATATACAAATAGTACGCACTTGATATAAAGAATACCCACACTATTTAAGAGATTTCGGAAATAAGTGCATAATTTTTCTTTTATTAAAAAATACAGTTTAAACTATATACAAGAAAGTTAAAAACGTAGTTAATTCATTTAATAAAAACAATCTAAACTTATGAAATTTGGACATAGAAGTAGCATTTCTTTGATATTCGTGGAAATTAATAATAATAATAATAATAATAATAACAATAATAATAATAATAACTAAAACCTAAAAAAAAGAAAGCATAATGCTTGGCTAAGCGGTATACCCTACCGCTGAAGCGGGATATGGGTGGGTGTACGTGCGAGTGAGGGTAAGGGAACAGGAAACGTGCACTGACGGACTAGGAAGGGGCCAACGAACCGCGAACAGTACAGACAACGGGCCTCACAGACGGACTTAATCAGGGGCCCAGTCGCACCGCGCGAGCTCCTTAAGGATTTCGTCGGATCTTTCTTTTTTCCTTATTTTATTTTTTTTTTTTGTCATACGGCACGGCATGCTGTAAATTTCGTAACGCTCTACCGCAAAGAAGCTATGCTGTTGACAACGTATATATATATTTTTATACGTATTGTTCGTAAATATGTAAAATCATATACTCACACGTTTTCAACAGAAGTGCGAGAATTTGAAGCGTCCCCGTAGCATATTGCATGAAAAAACCGAATAGGTGTAGTGTTTTGTTTTCAAATTATTTAAGTTCGCGATAAACCGGTCTGGCTCGTCGGATTGGTGTGGGTGTAGAAGTTTAATTTGACACAAACATCCCAAAAATAAATTATTATTTTTATATTATTATATCCACGTGCATCATCTTACTTAAAATTTATAGTCCTAACAAAACCATGAACAAATCGTGCTATGCAGTTATCCTAACTCATGCCTATTCTTAATTCACCCCAATGTTTTCCTCCGGTTGTCTTATCAAATAAATTACGATATTAAAAACTCTCCTTTGTAAATTTAAATTAGTTGATTAAGCGAACAATATATTTAAAACTAATTCTGTACGTGAATATAAAAATTTTAAAGGGTACGACAAGACAGATTAGGATGAGGAATCAAAAAAAAAGTTTTTGTGATTTTAATTAAAATAAAATTACAATAATGAAAACTTAAATTTAATTTTAAATAGAGAAATGAAATTAATAGAAACTTACCGACAATGTATCCTCGATGATGCGCATTATCGATGACCCGTCAGGGGCTTTAACAACAAGTAATTTACCAACTCATCAAGATTCTTCACGGACTTTGGAATAGAACAATTTTTATACCTCTTCATTCATTTAGAATGTTGCTTAGAGTCAAAAAGAAAAAGGTTTCTCGAAAGTTTCTCCGAACAAAAAAGAAAGAAATTTGTAAGTTCATATTTTAATTTGAAACTTATCTTAGTTTCTTTCATGTAAATTAAGCGTTTAAGAAATTAGATGTTCTAATCAGAGTGTTACTTGTATGCTTCTCTAGCCGGGCCTAAAGATTGGGAAACTGAAATAGCAAATATGGCAAATGCAGCAGCAGTCGCTGCGGCAGGTGGCTCGTGCAGCAGACGTAGCACAGCATCTTCGCCGAATATAAGTAACTTAGCCACGTTACAGCCACCACCTGCTCATCAACATGCTTCACTGG
>CCAG010017909.1:0-28945 GCA_001077435.1 Glossina morsitans morsitans | reverse complement strand
TAAAGGAAACAGAATCCCTGTTTCGTTGCTTTTACGTTTTATATGAATTACCACCAAGTACATGAATATTCTTTTCGAGCTCGATTCAAATTTTTTGTTATGTTGCCTTTCGAATCAACAAAAAGTGTATGTGATGTCAGTTGTTCAATAAGTTTGAATTGGCTAACGAAAAATAGATAAATTTTCGAGGGGAAGGATAATTTTTAAATATAATTCGACTATTATTTGGCTTGCAGCATTAAATAGAGATCTTTGGAAGAATCGATATGCCTGCTGTTTTCGCTTTTGGCTTCCGATTTTATTTTACGTTAATTTCCGACTAGTCTTTATTTTATTTGCACAAGTGAATGTTCCTGCACTTAGCTGCCTTTTACGTTTTTGAATCAATTTTTGCTATGCTTCTTCGCATACCATGGACTTGGAGAATTTTGTGAACCAGATTTCGAATGTATAATGTTTTCAACGTTGGACATTACGTCGAATTCATGCATCTGAGGCTTGTTAATAATTTTTTATTTCTTGCATCCATTGTATAAGTATTGTGAGAACCAAAAGTCGTGCCCTCGTTTTGGCCTCACGGACTCTCCGTCTCTGGGGGGGGGGGGAGGGGCTGGGGTAAGAAAAGATTAGGCTTAGCCTAAGTATAGAATAGATTAGGCATAGAATAGAAATAGTTTAGGAATAGATTAAGATAGGATAGAATAGAATAAGAATAGTGTAAGCATAGGTTAGGAGTAGTACCGAAAAATTAGTTTAAGTTAGTCGTCATTGGGCTCTCAAGCCGACAAGTGTAGTTTGGCTCTCGAGCCAGTTAGTGGGGTTTCAGCCATTTTAATTTTAATAATTTCATGATTATCGGTAAATGAATATCGCGATTAAATAAATGTGACTGAGAGAAAACGAATACGAAGATAGGAGAATATAAGTTATAAACTCGAATGAAATTTACACAATGGAGTGAGCTAAATAAAGGAGAGCCAAGTGCCTGCAAAATAAAAATGTCTTGTATTTGCTTTCCTTCCCTGGGCCACTGAGCTGCCCCAGCCAAAGGAAAGGGCCGAAACGGCCTCACAGTATATACATTTAGCATAACAACATAAACTGGTATGTCTACTATTCCAACTATGGCTGGTATACACAATTTTGTGGACATTATTAACGGAAGCAAATTTGTATCATTTAGCCTAACTTACTCTGGCACTCACAAAGTTGACTAAACCTCAGCTTAAGCTAATTATTCTCAATTTTTTCTGATTTCTCTTTACTTTTTACTCTAATCTCTCTTTACCTAATCTTAACTCTCTTAGCCTAACTTACTCTAGCGCTCATAAATTTGACTAAAGCTCGGCTTATAGCATTGCATATAGCATAAAAACATAAAGTGGTATGTCTACAATTCCAATTATTGCTGGCATACACAATTTTGCAGACCTTATTAATGGAAGCAAATTTGCGTCCTACCAAATGCTTAGTATATCGCAAAAATTTCCTGTTCATCAAAAGGCATATTCGTTTAAAAAATTTTCTCGGATGAAGAGAATTTCATGCTTGAAAACTTCTACTTTACCTTGATGATATTTAAAAGTAGTCTTCGCAGACGGTGAACTTAAAGTTCCTAAAAGCGCTTTCTTATTTGGTAATGAACAAAAATAATTTTGATGACCTCCTGGCATATAGACAAAATTTTGTAATATATATGTAAATAAGTTTACGTACTTCTCCAAGAGCGGCTCACTTCAGCTGTACAATTCGGAAAATAATTCAGTTGTGTAAAATTCAAGCATATTTTTTGGGTTGTTTCTAATGGAATACCACTTTTTATTAATTTCTTCGGCATATTTTTAGGAAGTCATGGAAATACTTTCCTAAATAATATTAGGAAAAGATAAACACAAAATCATCTATATGTAAAAAATATATATATATCTACACACATTTTTGTATATGTGTGTATACAAACACAGAAATCTACAATGTACAACTGAGCCTTCTATATTGCAAGTGAAGGAACCTCATTTTTCGTAAAAAACGGATGAAAATTACAGATAAAATTTAACATGATCTTTTTATCTATGAAAAACTCGTAGTACTAAAAATCCTAAATTTCCTAATATCTATTACATCAATTATTAGTTTTAGCTATTAACGGTATTATAAAACATATATTTCAAAAGTGGCGCACATCCATTTTCACTTAATAAATACCGAACCTGGCCAGCAAATATTTGGTACTAATTGTTTATTGTAAGCTCACTATTATTGGTATTAAATCAAGACTCACACATAATGATCAAATTAATATATATATTTCGGATGAAGCAAAATTTTTCTGTTCAAAGCACATGTGACAACACCCTATCCTGTAGTGCTACGTCGGGCGCATTATTAGTAGTTTGTAACGTCCGCGAACAAATTAAGGTAGGGGGTTTGTCAGTCTGTTTCCACCAAAAATGTCTCAATAACGGCATGCCGTTATGGGACATCGCATGATTTTGCGGTTCTTTGCAAATAGCGGCTAGCCGCTAGCTAAGCGAAGAGAGCAAGAAACAAAGAAAAAAATCATGCGATGAAGGTTTTAATTTTTGATCGAAAATTCATTCGATGACAGAGACTAGGAGCGTGCGGATGTGAAATAAGAATAGCCATTCTCGCTGACTCGTTAATTTATTTACGATTTTTACAAGTTTTTCCTGTTGAACAATTAAAAGTAAAGAATGTTTGTAAAAAAAAAAAAAAAAAAAAAAAACAAAAAAAAAAGGAATTCTTGAGAAACAGTGCGAAAAATATTTATAACTTTCAAAAGAAGTCACATTTATAAATATTTAAAGTCGATACCCAAAAAAAAAAAAAAAAAAAATATTCGAATAAAAGAAAGAAAATGTTAAACAAAAACTTATTAAGGAATAAAAGTAAAAAAAAAAGAAAAAAAACGTTAAACGAAAACTTATTAGGAAAATAAATTACATATAATACCCAAAACAAAAGTTATTAAGAAATAAACCGTGTGTAATGTGCATACACATATATTTATGTATACGTTTGTTAATAAGATTACGAAGTCGTTTCATATGATTAATCGGCAAAGAAAAAAAAAAAATGTATGCAGAATAAGTATTAGAAGCTATTGGGTTTTTGTCAAATGTGAATAAAGGAAAACTAGAAAAAATTAATTATTCGAGTTTTTTTAAGAAAGCGTCGATTCGCTAAGGATGGATTTTCATTGAATAAATCAAAAACAATACTCCTTTTCAAGACATATATTAAATTGTGCTTAAAAACTATGCATCCGCTCCTCTTTCTAAAGTCTTTTGTGGATTACTCATCTGGGTTGCACGCCTAAAGGGCCCAACATTGTAAGATTTGGAAGCGATTAACGGGTTTCGTTGGTGTTCTGTGCTTGTAAAAGAGGGAGTTCACGTGTCTGCTCGTACATCGGAGTGTATGGAAAGGCAATGAAATCTATGGAAGGGTAAGAAAATGTGTTTTTGATATACTTCCCCGCTCTTCACAAGAAACAAATGTTTTCTCCGGTCTGTGCTGCGGTAAAAATTTAAGGAGCAAAAATTTTTTTCTCGTTTGTTTCATAACAAGTTCAAAAAAAAAAAAAAAAAAAGGAGAAAAAAAAAATTATAAAAATAAAAGAAAAAGAAAAAGCAAAGAAAGAAACAAAAAAAAAAAAAAATGAACGGCTAAGGGATGAGATCCCAGAGCTAAGGCGGGGCATGGCGTGGTGCGAGTGCGTGGGAACGGGTTAGGGACAGAGACAGTAACCGACGGACGTCGAACCGACCAACGAACAAGGACCAGACCGACAACATTTTTATATCTATATATAAAATTTTTTTTTTTTTTCTCGAAATTTAGTCTCATGTTACAAGTTTCTCTATGCAGTGCCCAGACCAAAGATTACTCGTCGAGTACTAGACCGAGGAAAACGCATAATCTTAGTAAATAGATGATAACGAATTTTCTAAGTTAGATTGCTTCGTATTCAAAGCATAGACTGCACAATGTTTCATTTAAGTTAGATATATCACAACGTATTATTGTCTGGTCGTGGATTCCATGAAGCAGTCATCTTAGTCCTCTCCTTTTTGCCTTATGTCTTAAAGGCTTACCATCAGCCATTTTCAAGTATATCGCTCAAACGGAAAATTCACATTTGTACACACACTGTTTAATTTACCCGTTTCGAGAATGTATCCTGTTTTTATCGTGTTCGAAGCATTTTTAATATAGATAAATGAAAAGTCCAATTTTTACTACATTTTGACTTAATCTTTCCGGATTGTAAAGAAAAAGAAGAATTTTTACATAGCAATTTATCGATTGTCATTATAAGCAAAACAAACGTAAAAATAGGAAATTTAATTTTGTTAAAATTTCCTTTTAACAAATCGAAAATAAAAGAAATGTGGCCGATAATTATGGCTGTGCTGCGGCGAAATGCTGTTTACATAACCTTGCCTGTAGACGAAGTTATAGGCTTTATAGGTTATAACTTGGAAAATTTACACCATTTTTACACCATACAGCAAATCTATTCAAGAAAATCCTGCCGAGCGCTTAGCAGATAATGCGCTATTGTCCAGTGCAACCAACGTAGAAAAGTTGCGTCTAAAAACTAAAGACAACTTACTTTCTTCGCTTCATAAGGATTACAGCACGACGAGTCTTTTTCCTGCCAAGCGATTTGTCCTTCCAATTTCGTCTCTAACTGATTATATTTCTCGTCTCTCCTTTTTTCCGCAAACCTATTCCACAAATATCTTAATAGCGTCAACATGGTGAAACAATAAATTCTTTCCGTAGGTTTTGTAGATGTTAGTTCTAACAGGTCTGGCTGCGTCCGCTATGCTAGACAACACGATCAAGAATGAGATTCTTGATCTCAGCAACTCGAAGCGATTCAGATGTAACTTCGATTTATTAAATTAAAAGAAAAGTCTTCGTTGTATGTTATTACTTTTCTAATTCTTTATGAACACAAATGTTACGATATATAAAAAAACAAAAAATTATAAAATTATTACATTTTGTAAACGTCCAAAGTGTGATACCTCCCAAAGCAATTGCCAATGTGTAAATCTTGGCTTTTCTAGGTATCACTAAAATAATGGGTCTGCCATCTTTCGCCGGGAACACACTGCACAATCTGTCTTGGTGCCAGAACGTATAATATGTAGGTGGTTGTTGAGCCTGCCCTCCGTATTTGGTGTGTAAGTGTATTCTCGAGATGTGCTGTTTCGTCGAAAATTCCCAACCAATTGCCCCACCAACAATTTTACCAACTTCAAATGTGACATTGGTACAAAGTGTATGAATTTACTGTACACAGTTCTTCTTCATGTTTTCAAAAGTCACGTGATTTGCCACCATGCTCAGAATACATCTACCCTCAGGAGGTATATTTCTATGTTTACTATCAATGCAATGCATAAGTGTGGCCAGGCGGTGTAAAGTTAACAGGCCGGAATTGGATCCAAACATTAAAATTTATTATATAAAAGTATTTCTGCTTTTTGAATAATAATTTGTTGAAATTTTCAATTGTTGGACAAATTGGATTTTTGGTTAGATTTTAATATAGAATGATATATAGAATGATAATTTTCTTCTTCAAGATAAGCAAGATAACTTTCTTGATCAAGACCACACCATAACAATCTAACAAAAAAAAAAATTGAGTGAAATTCGATTGGATTCATTTATCAGCGCGTTATTTGCATTGTTTCTTGATTGACTTAAAGATAAATTATTATATATATAAAAATATATATATATATATAAAAATATATATATATATATAAAAAATGTACTTACATGACATCTTTCTTCACACATTTCCATTCCACAGAAAAACAGTTTTCTGCACCATTTCAGAGATTTTCTCAAGAAACAATATGTTGCAGCATATTGGTCAGCCCGATCTAGTCCACGCATATTTTTTATCTATATCAATAACCATTTTTAGGTTTTTGTATTCTGACCAATTCACCAGCACGCACTCTTCTGTGAACTGATATCAAACCGGCTTCATTCACTCCCTGTATTCCATATTGATCTCTTTGAGAATTGCATTCTAGGAAGTTTTGAATTTGCGCAATCATTTGCCTCTTTTACTATAGAATCGATCAGTGCATCCGTAAAGTATAATGAAAAAAATTTAATGGTTAATGGAAATTTGTGGTCCCCGGCAATTCGAGGTGAAATATCGAAATCCATAGGAGATGGAATATCATCCACTTCCGAAACATCTGTCCATTCGCCATTTCCACGTGAACCTGTTGTGTCTTCTACATTTTCTCTTGCATCACTTTCAGGAAATATAGTATGATCATTAGAATCGGATTCATGGCTTAATTCAATATTGTCAGCGTTATCATCACTTAGCGTGTCTATATTGTTTATGTCATGTTCACTATACTCTTCAAATTCTATCTCATCACTACTACTTTCAATATCACTATAGTTATCACAATTTTTTCTTTTATTTGCCATCTCGAGGATGTAAATATGAATTCAAAAAATAAAAACAACAGATAAACTCGAATCTGATATACTCTACTGCTGAATAACAGTACTTAACTCACTTGCACCGAATACTAGTTTTTACGATTTGTTTATGTTTGCATCCAAGTGCGATAAGCGGAGTGTTGTTCAAACCGCGATTATCGACTGTTATCAAGAACATAACATTGTTTTTGTCTTTTTTTGGAAAATTTTAAAATATATATTTGTAATGAGCACAAGTTTATTTTAAAGTTTATTGTATGTTTCCGAATAGCTTTGTATTCTTTTTTTTTGAAACGCGTATCTTGATCTTGGTTGGACGCTTGTCTTGGAAGTTGGTTTTTTGATAATTTTTGATATATTATCTCAAAGTATGAAATTACAAATTTGAAACATGTTTAACGAACAGATATATTCCGTATTTCATTTTGTTTAACAATCACGGTAAAAAAAACTCTTTCGGTCCCTTCTTTTGTATTCGATGTTATCTTATTATATATTTGGAAATCGTTACCTCATATATTCACACATATGCAACATTGACATTTACTTCCTTTTAAGAGTCTCCCTATAGCAATTATTAATTTTATAAATTTTTGTTTGTTTGTTATTAAGAATGTTTTTCTTCTTGAGGCATATTACCATTTTTGATTTTTGTATTCAAATACGCTAAACCGCAACTCGATAAGGAATCAATGTACTGATATATACACTCAACATTGCAAGTGTATTTAATAATAATTCATTTTTATTTTTTTATTTATAAAGTATTGTAGAGCTGAGAATGTAAATTGTTTTGGCTGGCTAGTCTAGTTACGTTCACAAAAAAAAGAATTGGAACTATGTAAAGAGAAAGCTTCCTATAAATCGCCGTGTTCCCACGTTAAGGCTCAATCTCGTAGCATCACCCCCATGGTGGCTGGCAAGCAGTCTTTATCGACGCTGTATGCCTCTGCTAGCTCTTCGACCCGCTCGATGAAGGCAAGCGGCTCTCTATGGCCGGTAAAGTTGAGCCCCCATCGGCTAACCACCTCGATGACCGGTTTCGCGTCGACCGTTGTCGGGAAAACTTGGTATGCTCCGTCGATCGAGGCGGCGGGCTGAACGGTTTGCCTTATGTCTTTGTTTGTTGGCGCTGTAGTGGAGTGGGTTGCTGGTGTCCTTCGGTTGTCCGGCCCCTTTATCGTCACCGGTACGTGCAGGGTTGTCACATTCGTCGGTGGGTGGGGGGTACTTTCTCGTCGATTGGTATCCCGTCGGCTCCAACTCTCGCGTGTGAGGCTGGTGAAAGCGGCCGCCGCCTTATGAGGGTCTCCAACTCGGTCTACAGTTCCAATAGCCTGGTAACGACTTCGGGCTTGTGGTCCTGATTGATGAATTGGGCCCAACGCCTTCTCATCTCTTGGACGGTGCCCGTAAATACTAGGGCGAACTCTCCTAGGCTGGGTTGGAGTTCATCTCGGCGCAAGGAGTTCACCCAAGTGGCCCGCAGCGGCGATGAGATGGCTTCCGTTAGCTTAATTACGGTTAATAATACACGGGTTTGTGAATTTTCTGGGCGCTTGGATATTTTCTTTTCGTCTCTTTTTTTGGATATTTACTTCCTTCTTTCTTTTCCTATTTTGTTTTTTTTTTCGCTTCTATCTTTTCTCGCAAATATTGTATTTTCTTTCCTTTTTTTTGCAGATATTTTTTTTCTTTCCCTTTATTTCTCCCTTTCGTATTTTTTTTTTTTTTTGTTTTTATATTATTTTTTTTTTTTTTTCCTTTGTTTTCTTTTTTTTTCGACTCCCTCTGGCCCTCACAAATTCTACGTGGGGTTAGTAGCTTAGGTCTAAATATTTCTTTTTCTGACAATTTTTATTTATAAGATCTTTTACAATGAAATTGGGTGATTTTCAAAATCGTTAATTTGAATTCGAACAGTTGGGAAAATGATGATAAATCATATCCAGAGAAGTTATGACACGTGTAAAATCAGGATTTTTAGCCCAATTTGTAGCTGTAGCTAAAATTACCTTCCAAGAGAACTCATCAGGACCTTTCGGTTCGTTTGTAACTTTGTTGACATGCTTCTTTAATTTGTCTACATATGTGTCAACAGGAAGTCTTGATATTTTGTGAGTCGTTTTGCTATTGCTCTTTTGTGAAAAACAGTGGCAAAAGCAGATCGTCGGAAACCCTCTACACCTATATACGCGGACGTCAGTTGTTGCCACGACTAAGATGGTTACTGCTCCTAGCGATTTATAGTTCGTCAGAATTGATATGTCTTTAATTTCAGGCGTGTTGTCCCGTTCTTTTTCGAGAGCGGTACAATATTACTTCGTTTTGAAGTGGGAATATTAAGAACTCTCCATTGTCCTAGTAAATATTGGGTAGTTCGAAGTACCAGATGCCATTTATATTTCCCGTACTGTACGTAAGGCTTTGCTATTGATGTAGATGTGTTTCCCTAATGTTGGTACAAATTGTTGAGATCTGTTCTGATAAAGGGTTGGTGAGGAGTATTTAGTTTTCTTCCGGTTTCATTATGTCGACTATTTCTGCGACGTCTTGCAGGTGGCAGGAGGTGAAACTTTTATTGTTAAATATGTCTTTGATAGACTGACGGTCAAGATCAGGGTTATTTGAAGTTTAGCAATAGAATACTTTCTCTATTAGTTTGCACATCCGATCTAACAAATATAGTTTGTTTACATTTGATAGTGCTGTGAAGTTGGATATTTCCCCCTTGTTAATTTAGGGAGAAATTGCTGACTAGATAATCATGCCGGGATAGTCTCAGCGGCTATTCCAGACGTTCTTACCTTGGTGGTTTCTATTCTTCACTTTAATGAGAAGAAACTAATAGCTATTGACATTATAATGCAACTGCTTTATTAAAATACGACATGCCACGCAAATCTCGCGGCTAAAGATCAAACGTAAAACTACCTATATTGTCTTCAACTTAAAGTACCTATATTGCGCGAACAATTCCCTATTCCAAGTACCTCGGATTCGGCACCTACGTCCTAACGGATGATTACAGATTTTACTTTCTGTTTTCACCTTATCTCGGCGGTTCAGTCAAGAAGGAGCAAGTTAGAGGTCCTTTTCTCCTTGTCTTAACGTTGGGTTGGCGTTGCCAATCGATAGCCCAGCCACAATACTGTACTTCCCAACGCGCTCAGCGCGGTACAGTATTAGGCAATACAGGCTTGTACAAGCCTAATAATCAATTTATGTGCTAAGTATGTCAATACCCTATAAACATATACTCTTACTATTACAACCTTATAAATCTAACCTACGTATATATATACCTATAACTAACAATATTAACATGCGGGTTGAGGCCACGTGAATATGAACTTTTGTTAATATGATAAGCGGCATAGCGCCTTGCGCGGTAAAGCATTTACGCATTTTTGCAGAATGCCGTGCCGCTCGACAATAAACTAAAAATTAAAATATGAATTAAAAAAGAAAAATTTAGCAAAAGCCTTAAGAGCTGACAGAATGGGACTGGGCTCACGAGTTAAGTCCGTCTGTGAGACCCGTTGTATGTACTGTTCGCTGCCCGTTGGTCCCTTCCTAGCCCGTCAGCGCACTTTCCCTGTCTCCCTACCCCAATTCGCGCGCACACCCACCCATACTCCTCTTCAGATCTTTTCTCACCAAAAACCAAATTTATTCTTGCAAAATATGATGTCTTATAACGGCAGGCCGTTATTGAGATTTTACTTACTCTATTGTGATAGAGTAGTGGACAAAGCAAACCGACAGAACAACTCCGCCACATTTGTACGCAGACGTTACAGCTCGGACCGATCGATATCGCTGGCGATATGGAATGTGTACGTCAAATAGTACGCGGAACGACTAACTGTTAATACACTGACGACTACAGACAAACGTGTGGCTTCGACCCACGCCCTGAGATTAAGAGTCTCATACTCATGCACCGACTGAGCTAACCGGGCAGTGCCTGAGATTCGATGGTGCATGCAAAGGTCTCAAAGGGTCTTTGGCGTGGTATATCCCTAGCTTCCTCCTTGTTTCTGCACTGAGTTCGTACAAGGAACTTCCTATCGCCTTAGTAACTCGACAACGAATGTTTGCAGGTGCCAACTTAGAGTTATACCCTTCCGCCATATTGCTAGGTCTGAACTTTCTTTTATACACTATTTGCCCTACTTTGAATTGAATAGGTCTACTTCGGGTGTTGTAGGTCCGTCGGTTCTTTTCATATGCCTGGTTCAGCCTCTCAGTGACAACGGCTCTCACCAGTTCTAATTTCTCGGGTGTGATCCTAACATTGGCATCATTGTTTCAGACTCCTCCTAGCTTCCGAGCTACCTTGTATGAGTCACTAACTGATAATATCTCCTCTAAATCCATGTGTGAAAGCGTGTCTGGGACAATATTTTGAGTCCCCTTCCGGTGTTCAATCGTAAAGTCAAACGCCTGTAGCATGAGACTCCACCTAGCTAGTCTTCCAAACAGGTCTCTATGGGACGTAAGCCATTTCAGGCTGGCATGATCGGTGATAACTGTGAAAGGTAGCCACTCAATATATTGCCGAAAATTTTCAACGCTTAGTTTGGCTGCCAAGCACACTGGGGTACACCCCGATGTTAGGTACCCCTGTCGACCCTTCCACCCGTTACCGCCCTTTCATTTGCCGTCCTGCCCAGGAAATCCACGTCTAGGCGATAGAGATGCGTTAACAGTTTGGCGACCCCCCCCCCCCCCCTTTTCCGCAAGAAACAACAAAAAAATAAAATAAATAAACTGTCCAGACATATAACATGTCTTGTCACAACGTGAGAACTCATTGGACGCCTCAAATCGAATGATAAATTAATTATAAACCTTGTTCGGAGTTTCAATTATTACTGGTAAGTTCACATTATAGTTAATAATATAATATTTGAATATGACAACAGGAATGATATAGCTTCCCAGATCTTTTCTCTTACCGCTTTATTGCGACGGCCTGGGAAGCATTTGTTACGTATTTTTTGTCTTTGGTGTACCGTGCTTATTGGCTGCTCTTCCAATTCAATAACTATGCTATGATCTTTAATATAATTAATATAATTTTTACAACTTATTTAGTTTAGTCACACTTTTAGTTTTATTATTTTCGTGACTTTAATTTTGCTTAATTGTTTCTTTCTTCTGGTTGTTGTTCACAGCATATAAAACCATATGATTTCTTTTTGATTGATCCTTTATTGGTTCAAGTTTTAACTTATACTGACTTTATATCAAATGACATATAAATGTCTACAACTTCAGAAGTGTAGCGTGTATTCAAACATACATATAAATTGACGATATCATGTTACGCAAATCCCTTAATGCTTCACATAGTCGATCAGCTCGCTTTTGACACAATATGTATGAGTGTTTGCACGCTACACGTAATTATAAAAAAAATTATAACAATTTATTTATTATGTTTCTTTTATTGTTGTGACATATGTTATCTACACATATATTATCTTTTTTCTGACAGTGCCAAAGGTTGTACTATTTAAAAGTTATGATATAAATATATATTATTGCTATCTAAAGCCCAAATACCACGTCGTTCCTATAAATTAATAACTTCGTGCACACTCATTGTTATAATCTTACACATACAGTTCTTTACAATTTTCTTCTTCTCTTCTTTATCAATTTTGTTAATTTTAACGACCGCTCGTATTAAATCGATTTTTGATTGATCCGACCCGAGAGGTATGGTTGTTCGGTCTAATTGTGTTATTAAAGGTTTCCTTTTGTTTGTATCAAATAAAAAAAAATTTCAAAAAGAACTGTGCTTGCAGACAGACGTTGATTATTTTTAGGTGAATAGAGTTTGTTGTTTTGTTCGACATGCTTCGTATTTTGGAGCAGTTCTTCCAATTGGTCGATTTCTCGCTCCAGGCTATGGCCTGTTTTACCGTGTATCGCAAGAACGTCAAATGTCGGGCCGGTCTGTTGATTCGGTCTCCTTTTTCTTTGGCCTTCACAGTCGGTATTTTTGAAATGGTGTCTTTTTCGTACTAATTTTGGCTTCTATTGTACACCTCTTTTAAACCTTCCATAAGTTGTGGGGCGTCCTTCGAAAGTAGTCGTTCCTGTCCTTAGTAACGAAAAAAATTAAAAGTTAGTGTAATGGGCGGATTAATGCAAACGCTGTCATAGTTATTTGATGGTTTCAAAATAGCTCAGCATTGGAGCGCTAAGACTTCAGTTATGTGACCATACGTTAGTGGAGTTCGATTGGATTGCAATATTATGTTACGTGTGCTGATTATGTGTTTTTATTACAGAGCTCGATACAAAATTACCAATAAAACCACAAATATGTCATGGATTATATCATTATTGTTGGGAATGAGTGTGTGTCCACTAGAAACTTTGCCTGCGTGCGCGACATTGTGTCAAGAGCTAGGATTATTTATTTTTTGCCTGGCTAACCCAGTCGAAAAATCATAAATATGAATGGGTAAATAAAAACATATGTCAATGTCGCTAGCCTCCTTTTATCTGTCTGTTAAGTTGTCGAATTGTTTGTCTATTTTACATTATCGTCCGTTTTCCGACCTACATCTGTTTTATTTCCGTTAGTCATTACATGTATGCCAGTTTGCCCCGTGAATCATTATCAGGTCCACTGTCACTTGCTCAATACACACACATTTAACATTGCTAATGTCGCATGCACATTGTTGTTGACCGCAAAATCTTGGCACACATAGATAGTGACCTGCTGCAGGCACAATTCTAGTATTCTCCTGATAACCTTATTGTCTCCTTTGATAGGACATGAAATCAATACAAGTACTTGCAATCAAACGAGCACTAAAACATTGAATGATTTTAATAAACTTTTTAAGGTTTATGTCACTTCGGTTTAACTGGTGATTTTCAATGCCTGTAATTTATTTCTTTATTGGTCTTTTGTGTACACATACTTCCTAGTGCGGTCTTTTTGTTTCATCTATACTGTTTTAAACCAACAATTTTTATATAAGTTCAATGCGAGCGCTTTATAAGTATGTTCGTGCACCGCCAGGTGACGGATGGGCCATTGTGCTTCACCGCTTATATTGGCCTTTAAATACTATTGATTTTCGATTGGTGATAATGATGTTTTATGCACCATTTCACTGAATAATTCCTGGAACTGTTTCTACTGCAGATGATTCTAATCAAACACTGACAAAGTGGTCCTAGGAAAATTTTGTGCTCTTTATTATTGTTGGGCGATGACGCCTGAGTAAAGTGAGTGACGCCATTGGGAGGAGATACCATTGCCACTTCAGCATAGCTCAAACCAAAAGGACTTCCCGGCCTATTTGTAACTTTTTTGTTACCGACTCAGCGATGTCAGACACATTGACGTTCTTTGTAGACATTGAGGAAACGCTAACTTATACCAACGAATCAGATTTAAGAGAAATCAGAGGTGACGTATCGCACGCTACGCTACGAGTTGTAACTTTGCTAGCTGGGGAAGAAGATGGGTGCTCAATAAAGCGACACTCATCAAAACTAGGCTTAATTAATTCAAACTTTTCCCACAAGGAGTCGAGGTTTTTGTTCAATTCAGAGAAACCATTTCTCGTCTCCGTGAAGACTTTGTAAAAATGTATGTCCCGTTTCCTAAAGTCAGGACATGACCATCGTAAGTCTTTTGAGGGATCAGCGACTGCATTAGCAGCACGGCCGATAATACTCGCACACTTGTTGTCAAGCTCTTGAGTTCTCTTAAACGATTTCTTTAGTCTGTAATACACATACACTTCTTTTAAAAAAAACTAAAAATCCGAATTGTTTTAAAACATGTTTGTTAGCGTGATCATTAATAATATCCAGGTGATTGCATATTCAAATTTAGCAAATTGTAATTTTGCTGACGTTTATTTCCCCATGTTGTTTTTCATTCCTTTATCCACTAAAGTACGTAGCATTGGCATTTTCTAAGGACTTGTTTCTTCCTTTTTTACTTATCCATCAAATATGTTAAAGGTGATGAAGCTTATTATAATTGGCCCCCCGTGCTGTAGTGAAACATAGTGCATTTTAAGCCCTTTTCCATTTTTTGGAAAGTATATAAGTAGATTTTTGGAAAATATACATCATTATTGTGCTATTACAACTACTACATATACATATATATTTAAAAAGAGAAATATGGTAAATTTTACATGCGATTTTTGCTGTAGAACATGTAAGCAAAAGTGTTCCTTAAATATTCCATTGAAATTTCTTACATAACATAATATAAAAAAAAGAAGAGTTCAAATAATGAGTTGTTAGATGGCGCACAAAGCCACAGGATTTGCCGAATATTTAACGTCTCTTCTAAATTTACCCGTTATTTTAATCTGTTAGTGTACATACATTTCAATTTCTTAAAAATATTTTTAGCGCCCTTGAGAGCATTTCTCATCCTTTATTACAAGACGTTTTTAGAAGTAACGTATTTTATATGTAAAGAATTGCTTCTTGTAATTTTATACAAGAACGACATAATATTGACAAAATGGTTGATATTGGTTACGAAGTTTTTGAATTTGGTGCGATAACAATGTATCAATTGCCGTTAGAAAGAATGCTGCCTATATTTTCTTCTCTATAGACTGAGAGTGGTGCAACACACAAACCTATCTCACCCAGCGTCTTAACGCTAAGACTGCTAATTGCAATACTATAATAGATAGCAATAGTCACTATCTGAATAAAATGCGCTTTCTTCATAAGATATCTTTTGGACACAAAAGTCAGAATCTTTATTGAAAGCTTCACATTCTTTTTTCTTTCTTTATTATTTAATTCGGGACATTTATAAATAGACACTAGTTCAATTGTTTTCTTTTTCACTGTTCAATATTTGACACTTTCAATCTTGTCTGTTGAACATTCCTTAAATAATTATTTGTATGCATGGAATGTCTGTGCCGATAGCGAGCGGTGACAGACAAATAAGTACAGGCGTATACCTACCGGACACCATAATACCAACGAAAGAAAATAATACTTTATAATTCTTTACATTTTGTTTTACATTTTAATAATTAGGACAACACTTTTAAATCTGCGCCGATTACTTTTCAACGATCTTGACTTTTTCACTGTTCAATGAATAATCATTTAAATCATATAAATGCTGCGCTGTTGCAGGATTATTGCTTTCGACAGTTGAATTAAAGTTCTTGAATTAAAATTTGCGATCTTTTCTATACTCCAATGGCGTTTTGCTTTTCGTTTTTATTTTTTTTCTTCATCTTCTACACAACTCTTTAAGTCAGATGTTCCTTCACAACTCCTCACCAAAATCATCATCTTTCCCAAAGCGATCTCTTTGTATAACGGCAGGCCGTTATTCCTGCAAAAAACGTGATATCGAGTAACGCTATTACGACATTACTGGTCAAAGCAGACCGACAGAACCCTTACCATACACGGACGTTTTATGATGATTATGATGAAAAGATAAGAATCTGAGGGACCTCATTTATGTGTAAACTTATAATGGAGGGTTTATCCATGTTGATTATTATTCGTGCTGGCCTACGCCAACGCCGAAGATCAAGGTTTTTATCTGACACTCTCGTAGAGTTGATTCGGGTTTCATTATGCGGTCTAGCGATGCGGTCAAACGATGATCATTATCAATTAGCCCTTATTTTCCAGAAATGCGGCGCTGTTTTGCAGATGCCGTGAGTTAGTTGCGGGATTATAGTTTTCGACAGTTGCACTTTCTTGAATTAAATTACTTTTGTATTCATACGTAAGAATTTTGAAAACAGTTACGTAACAGCAACCTAATAATAAGTTTCTATTATGTTAAAAACGGTTTGTGGCATGCTTATATATATATATATATACATATTGGGATTTCCAGCACGGTCGTCCCAAGATTTTCAGTAAGAGACCCTAAGCTACTTTCCTCTCTGACTAAAAAAATTTAATTTTGAAAACTATATTTTTTTAAATATGTTTTCAATTATGAAAAAACATTGGATGAAATTTTATAGGTATAGGTATAGATAATATTTAACTTGACTTGCGAAAGTTAAATTTATTTCTGAACGTTCTAAATTTAACAATATGTTATATGTTAATTACAAAAATAATAAAGGCTATGTGAGAATTACAATACAATATATTTTATTTAACTTTGTAAAATATTTTTATTCCAATACACTTATACACAGTTTACGTAACCAGTTGCTTAGTTTGCCAAACTTATCTAGGGATGGGTGTCATACGTAGATATTATAAAATTATGTTTACATTCTGACTTTCAGCGCTTTGACTTAAATGCTTGTAACATTTATTATGTTTGCAACGATGTAGCGATGTATTAATTTCGAGCGTGGGAAGATGTTGTGGTGATTTATTAAGTTTCGCTGGTTTTAGGGTTTGTTATGGGAATGTATGGGTAATAGGACGAATAAAGCGGAAAGCTGGTCGATAAACTCAAGTCAACTTGTAACTAACTGGGAACGATCGCCAGCATAGCTCTGAATGCAGGTGAAGAAATGGTCTCTACTATTATGTTTACGTTGGCTGATGAAGCTGGTAATGCTTTTAATTTTCATGTATAAACATCTTGACTATACTTTGGGAGATGACAGAGTAGCAATCATTGGCTGGACAGAGAATTCTCCACGAACTGTTTCTATAACCCCAGCAGGAGTGTCATTAAAGGTTCTTTTACGAATTTGCTTAGGTGCGGTGTACTTCTAACGTTAGACGCTTTCTTACCAGCTTTGCTTGTTTTACACATTTAGCTTTACCCTCTCCTATATTCATGAATGTATGTTCTTTACAACCACGCGGTTCTTTGAGTCAACAGGCTTTTAATACTAACATAAAGCTGTGTTCATTCAGACTGGTCTCGTTTAAACCGAAAATATTGTTAACATTTTCAGCTTTTTATACTTAATCGGTGTTTTTGTACCTCGGTGTCGTAGAAACTTTCTAGAGCGTTTCAACTCAGAAAAAGAAAACGGAAACCACTTCTTTTTTCTTATAGTAGCCATCGTCGTTGCCCATCAACTAGAATCACGTTCCCAGTCAAGTGGAACATGAATATTTATTCTTATGTCAGCCTATCAATAACAGTGTCGAACCAAATCGAATCCATGACTTTGGTTCTCACAACTGAAGGGAAGTTGAAGATTGTGGATTGTGCTACAATCACTTTTTCAAAAAAAATTTAAAATTTTGTAACGAGGACGTTTGTTTTTCCTAGCTCTTGTGCCGGGAGAGCCGATGCCCTCAGCCCGCAGTACCACGTTACAAAAAAAATAAAATAAATTAAATCAATAATACAACTGTCAAAGAAAAAAAAACCCAATCGGACATATTTTATCTTCTTCCTTCTCCTTTTCTTCACCTTTCCTTCAAGGTGACCACACCACCCGGTTTGTCCAGTGTCTCGTCCATCAGTCTCTTCTTCGTCCGTCTGTATCTGTCCACTGTCGCCCACTGTCCCTCATGCGCGCTTCGCCACATACCTCGCTCCAGCAGGCTTATCCTACCTACTCGTACATTCTCTTATATTCCTTTTATTTTACAAATAAATAAACAGATGCAATCGTGACAACACCTGGAAGTTGTATGGCGAATTGTAGCTGGCCTGGTGCTGTTGACGTCACTGCCGCTGCTGCTGCTCTTGCTGCTGCTGCTCTGTCCCTTTTTTTGTCGCAACCTCACCAAATTTTATTAAATAATCTGCCAATCATTTAACTGCTTCCTCACGTTGTCGATTACGGTATCGGTGGAGTTAACCTTCAGATCATTAACAGCCAACAAATCTGTTGTTTTGTGTTTATTTCTTTTGTACTCGTTTACTTCGAATATATAATTTACTATCCCTATTACCAACTTTTTACTTTTGCCTTTTATTATTTAAAAATGTTTCTCTTTCCTGTCCGAGTATTGAATTAACACATTTAGTTTGTTCGTTTTTTCCTTTCTTTTCTTTCTTTTACTCATAGTATGAATTAGGTGCAATTTCTTGTTCAATTAAATCAATTTTTTTTATTTTTGAGCTTTTAACCTTTTTATTTTTCTCTTTTGTTATTTTGAGGTTTTAACAATTCTTTCCTTGCCCAACTCGTATAAATAAATTTAAATAATTCTTTCCTTACTCAACTCGTGTGAATAAATTTAAATACAAAAATAGAAGTTCGAACGAAGTTCGAACGTATCGACACCAGTTTCTCTAGCCACTATAATTTCTTAGATCGGATATAAACAAATAATTTGTTTAGCCTACGCAGGGACTTATAATTTTTTTAAATGCTCTCTTGCAATTCAGAAAGCTAGTATTCGTAGTATCCTGCTGCTTCAATGCTCTCTGACAGTTCGAAAAGTTTCTTCGCCCTACTTTTTCATAAACATAGTAAAACTAATAAATTTACAGTTTGGTTCATGCATCAAACAATTCATATAAGTGAAGAAATACATTTTCACAAAGAAAACCGAAGTAGAAATGTAAGCAATATTTTTGTACGATTAATACAGGGTATCTCAAAAAAATGTGTACACACATTGCTTGATTTCTTGAGGAATTTCGTATCGTAAGATCTGGTGAGCGTGGGGTCCATTCGATAGCCACCTTTGCGCTCAATCCATCGGTTCGGCAGATTTTCATTGAGATAAGCTCTTACATGGCTATGAAAGTGGAAAGGTGCTTCATTTCATCCCCAAACTGCTCACGAATATTAGGCATAAAAATAAGTACGAAGGAATAAGGTATTAAAGTATGTATACATTGATTCGGGAGACTCAGTAGAATCCAAAAAAGATAAACATTGCACGAGTAGTAGTTAACCATACAAATTTACAACCAAAAATCATTACACAACATTTGAAAAAATGTAAAGCACACACAACTAATCGAAAAACTTTTAAAATAAATTTTTGTACAACATAAAGCATTGAGAAACATTGGCAATTATTTTTTAGCACAAAAATATGTAAACATATCTCTATTAAGCACTTAAGTTAAGCAACAAATTGTCTTTCAATTATAAAAAGAACATTTTTATATAAGTTTTGTACGATTTTTATATATTTTATAAATGATTTTACCAAACAATCTTTTAAATATTATAATCTAACAACTTGTTCGACGAATACTGTATTATAAGATGTAGAGTAATCCCTTAATAATAAATAATAATACTCTAATGATAATAATAAACATTAAAATAAAATATATTCGTTTATGAATTTTAAATTATTTTTATCATTTTTTTCTATTAATATTACTGCTAGATATTGCCAGGTAAGTATAATATATTCAATTATGCTATTTTGGTTCCTCATGCTTACCATCGAACGAAGTAAGGCAATGCACGCCTCTTATAAATGGTATTTATTGCTTTATCAATGACAGCTGTTACCTAACGTAAATAAGCCCATTTTGTCAACCCTTTGGTTCTGAGTGTAATCACCAACTTCGCCATTACGGTTCTCAAGAGCTTAACCGTGATGGATGCTTGCATTTACACAATTTTTAAGTAATTGATCAACGCTTATGGCAGTAGAGTCACAATTTCATCAAGTAAAGACAATGTCCTCGCACTTTTGTTATCGGCATCACAGATTAGCGTCGCAATAGTCGACAATTCGCCTCCAAACGCTATAAAGAAGGAATGAAGATGAAAAACATGCCTTTGTTAATTTATAAAAAAATATATTCTTATCTTTAGAAGGATCTATGGCCAATTTTTATTAAGAAGAAGCACACCCATGCTAAAGCTTTGTCAAAAATTCTAACATTCCCAAATGAAAAGTTCAAATAGCCCTTTAATACGGAAGTAGGAGAGATTTCTAGAATTCTTGAATATTATTATAAGAGTTTAATATTTACAATAAACAAGCCTTTGTGACCATAGTTTATATTCTTGAAATTGCCGCGTCATTTTGTAATAATCTGGTAACATTGATTAGGACAGAGTCTCTTATATTAAATCTGCAAAATGAATACAAGAAATGAGATCTCGATAACATGTCTATTAAACCACTTCTCTATAAAAGCAAAGCAAACACTAAAGCTGCAATTCTGCTATTTTATAAAATTAAATTACTTAACATTAAAATATAAGGGCAAATTAAACATGGTCTCGGTTACCATCGACCAAGGAAATGTCAACGATTCGTCTGACTTGTTCTTATTTAATATATATTTAACCTACAATCTATCCAAAAAGATACTAAGTAAATGTTATGCCAAGGTGGGGAAAATAGCAAAGGTGTTCACCCGTAATGCGAGCTGTATAATGCTTAAGTAATGTGGAAAATACTCGTCCACGGATCCAATCACTTTAGAATTTCACAGTTTTAAGAATTATCGGTTATATTGAAATATTTAACGATCATTATTATATTTTTGATTTTTCGATTTATAGGTTATGTTTGATTCATTGGTGATGAAATTGGTTTTGTTTGGCTGAGTAACATCGTGAAGTTGGTTGTGTACTCGCCAACGACAGCATCGCAGCTAACTCGAAACTTTTTGCGTCAGTAAATTTTGTGTTTGTTTGTCAATTAGTTTGCTTTAAATTAGCTGTTTGCAAGTAAGCACTTTCGCTTGGAATTTATTTTGCTCTCAATTTTCAGCTGTTTGCTCTTATAAATAAAACTCTAAACAATTAATAGAAACTCAAAACTACCAATTCTAATGTCAAACGCAAGACCTTTTGCTTTTATGTAATTTAACAAGTATTAAATCTTGTATTTAAAAGCTGCTACGCGTTTAAAAAAAAGCGGTGAAAGTTATGTCAGAAAGGAGAATTTCAAGAGACAATCGACGTTCTAAAGGCGTGGAAAGGCATGTTGACATAGGAAAGCTTCGAATAATTGCCGTGTTTATTTACAGCGGCATTCAACGTGTCACTGCCTTGAAGCGCTGTTTGGGATTCTTGAAGACCACCAAAGAAGAAAAAACGATTTTTTATACGATATGTAGCAGAGGACGAAACGCGGGCTTACCATTACACACCTAAACCGAATAGACAATGCGCCGTGTGCCGTAATTCGAAATGCAAATATATTGTATAGAGTATCTTGAAAAGGAAGACCGATATATAACGAATATATCTGATATATATATAGTTAGAAAGTAATTGTTCCCTATAATAATAGAGGTTGAATAACAAATGCCTGTGTAGAAATACAACGAATTTATTTTCTCAAAGTTTTTCGATATAAAAATTATAAAAAGTTTTTCGTGTTTAAAGATGCATCTTTAGTCAACCGCACAATACCATCTATAGTCCAGAAGACTGGTACAGAACGTTTTTGTCATAAACTGTTCGAACGTCATTTTTATAAACTTTTGGGTATCGGAAGCTACATTTCAGGTTCACAGTGAATCATAATAGAAAGGAGACTCAAACAAATTAACAAAGTGTCCAATAAACAATAACTTTTAGCACGATACCACATTTGTGCAAAATCGGTTAAGAAACATACACTTTTTTCTTCATTAGTTTATTGGACCGCAGCTTGGGCACCTGTGTGGACCGTTTTTTTGTCATTCGACAAAGGCATTATTGAAATTAAAGATTGAAAATTCTTTATCTATATATATGCACTGTAAGAACTCAAAGTCGTCCCTCGTTTTGACCTCACGGTGGGAGGAATGCTAGGATAAATCAACTTAAGTCGTAATATTAAGCTAACTTAACGAACGGAAGATTTGGGGCAAATAAACTAGAAAACGCATCAAATGATAGAATAATTGAAATACGACAAGGTTCAAATAGGTAACCTCGCAAGAAGTCCGAATCATATTACTTATCCGCTTATTAAAATGGATATAGCGGAAAAAATTCCAACTTCAAATGTATGGGTGGCTTCACGCTACCTGCACAAAGATTGAAAAAATCCATAACGCCCACTCAACAATTTAGAGATATATAATTTTTTGGTGTTTTTTTTTTAAGAAACACATGGTGGGTATGAAAGATTCAGCTATAGCCGAATATAATTTCTATTTGTTCTTTCACTTTTTCTTCTTTTTCCTGCAATCACTAAGAAAAACGATAAATGCTTGATATAACCACGCTTTGCTGTCAAATTCTTAACATTACAGGTGCTCATGGCTTAAACCAGCTTTAAATTTTTATTTTATGCCGCTAATTTTTCTTAGTTTTGAGTTTGACTTTTGATGTGATTGGCTGTAACGGGCGGTTTGTATTTTGTTTTTACTTTTCTTTAATTTCGAAAATATATGCAAATAGTTTTTTTAAATAAATAATAAGTGTGCGCCGGTGTGTGTTTTCAAGTATTTTTCCATTTCTTCTTTTTTTTATTCAGAAATAGACTTCTTATTTATACGTTGTCTTGTATGTAGATATGTTAGTATATATGTTATTATCAAATAGCGTAATCTTATTATTATTATTCACAATAGAATTAAAATGACCTGTAAATGCATCGTTTATGAGCAGTGTAAGTTTGTTAGTATCCGAGGTACCATATTCTGTAGCAATCATCGATACGGCAAATGATCTCCTCCTACCGCTTTGTATTGTGACAGCGAATGGAAAATTTTTATATGATTCCAATTAACTGACACGTTTTACCATCAATTCTGTCCCTCTAATGAATTTTAGTATTGTAAGCTAACCATCTCATTTTGTTAAAAATCTTTAATATCATTGTATAAAATTCCCCTTTGTCGGGTTAAAGGTATTCTTGAGTTTACAGATGAGTACAAAATATGGCAATACTAATTTGATATTCGGCGTTGGGCCAATGAAGTGTGTAATAGTGTAATTTGCATGTGCTAATAAAAGTAAAGCGGTAAGGAGAGCATATAAAAAGGCGGAAATTTTTAATTTAAATTGGAACGAGTATACAAAAATAATCTTGTAATACAAATGCAGTAGAATAATAGAAAAAGCGAGTGTGAAAATTGACTATAATCTATTGGTCATTGTAAACTTACAATGACGGCAAAACCAAAGAATAGAAAATTGGCTGTATTAAGAAAAGGAGTCCGTGATGGCCAGGTAAAATTTACAATGCAGGACTTTATTAAAACTCACTTGTTGTCTGTAATGTAGACTGCACGCAATACATCGTTTTTTATTGCTTACACAAAAAATAATTATAATTCACTTAAAAAGTTCAATTTACAAACGTACACACTTTTAGTGTCAAGCCGCTAGCTTTTAATGTAAATTCTTGCACATTGTGCGACCACAATTTACCAAGCAAGATATCCAACTTTTTTGGCTCAATTTTAACAATCAGTGAATGAAAACATATGACATATGATGAAAGGCTTCTTTTTCTGTGAGTCAGCAAATTAATAGAAGATGAGTCGCTGAGTTGATGAAACTACGTATACTAAGATATAATGATATAACTCCTCAGATCTGTATTTTTCCGTATGTAGAGAAGGCGGTCATAGGCCGACTTTACACTTTGTAAATTAAAAGTTCAATTAGACATGAGGAAATACTGCAAAGTTATTAAGAAGTGCGTTCCTACCAACTTGAATGTGTTAAATTTCTTAGAAATTTTTTAAATATGAATTCGAAAAAACATGGAAAATATGGTGATACTTATCAGAAATGGGCAAAGTTAATTGGAAAAAATAAAAGCAAAAGAAATGGGACCTTGTTGACTATGATGAAAAAAGCAGTTTCTATTCGTTGGTGAAAACACAACGAACTGCAGCATAGAACTCAACTACGAAAAAAGTTTCTTAATCAATAAAATTAAAACAAAAGAAAGCATAGCCTTAAATCTTACGAAATCTATTAAGCAACTTATAAAAGCAAAAAAAAATGAACGCAAACTTGAATTGATGTTTATTTTTATTTGAATTTTTGCTATTAACACGTTCGCGGACACTACAAATTTCAAGGAGCTGCAAAAATAGACAGGCAATTATTTTTGAAACTAGTTGTAATATCCAAAATCTGATTATACATATATTATAAGAGTAGTCAGAACATCGTATTTTAAATGTTATATGAAATGAATGTTATAGCATCCACGACAATATAGATAATATGTGCCGGCTTAGGGAAATTTGTAAATATACGGAGAAAAATAAAATAATATGAAAGTATTTAATGAATCAATTGGTCATTACTTTGAAATGTATATTAATTACAAAAACTTAAGGTTACATGAAATTAAATGAACAAAAATTGGCTTTAAAATTTGAATGCTGTAGCATTCACGTCATTTTGCATCACTATGAAAATGAATGCTATAGTGTTAAGTGGAAAAACTTTATAGACGAAAAAAATGGCAACAATTTTTAACGAGAAACGTAAGCATGTTCCGCTAACTGTAGTTTAGAAATAAAACCATTACAAGAATTGAATCAAGAGCCGCTTCTTGGAATAACTGAACAAATAATTTTTTTTATTGATTGATTTGTAAATTGATTTGGGACAGTGTATAAATTCGCTTTTTATGAAGAATTAAGCATCATTGCTTACCCATAAAAGAGCAGCGGGCAAAGGCAAAATAATGAAGATGTAAACTTAACTGTCTCGACAACTGTGTGTGATAACTGTCGTTATCGAAAATCTATCATTACATGTTTTCGAAATTTGTAAAAATTTTTATAATTTCAGGTAAAACAAAAGAAAAATTTAAATCGGTATCTACGCCGTTATTTCCCTAATTGTGTATTCCACGTTCCGCCGCAATGTTCTTAGAATTGATTTGAGGCACACTCCTAGGTGAGATTACTTCTGTTGGATTAAAGAAAAAAGAAATGGAAAATCTTCTGAAAAAAGGAACAGAAGCAGCAATGCATGTGCTAATATTAGGAAAACTTTCAATTGATATTAGCAAGCAACCACACCGATTCAAAGTGAAATGTGGAAACTGCAGGTTGGAGTTTAACACTTGTTCGAGATTTATGAAGATTTATTTTATCTATTTGTATGTTTAGATAAAAGTGTAATGAAGAGTAATTGCATTCGTCTTTATGTTACTGTGAAGTCTACGAAATCGTCTACGTTGGTGGAACTCTTCAGGAATTAATTGTGTGATATAAGCTTAATTATGTTTGGGATACTTTTCTAGGAGAAGAGATTATCAAGCTGGCAGCTTATCGCTAATGCGCCATAGGCATCACTTAAATCTTTACCATCGTTCGACGATCAGCAGCTATACTTATTAGCATGTAATTGCCTGTGTAGCAATCTTGAAAATTTTTCTTGACGTTTTCACGAAATATGTTCCCTGCCACCTTCCAGGTAATCATTTAAGTTTAAATAAAGAACAATACGCTTACAAAATTATTGTTAAAATAAATTAACTAAAATCAAAGAATTTTAAAACCTTGATCGTAAACTTAAGTGAGAATGTTTTATAGATAGCAATCTGAAGTTTTCGAAAGTTACGTTTATATTTACTTTTTGCGATAAGAATCACTAAGAGTCCGGTATGTTGTAAAAGTAACTGTAATGATTGATTCCTAATTGTCCTACAAATGCATCCGTATGCATGCTTAAAGTAAACCTTCTAACTGTTTCAATTTGTACATAACGTTTCTCACCCGTATCCCGTATGTGAATTGTCAGAGAGCTGTTCTTTAATTAGTCTAAGTGAATATGCAGGTTGTTCACCATTTTCTTTATAATATATAAAAGTAGTGCAGTAGCAACCGAGCAAGTGAAGTGTAGAGAATTTCTTAAAACACTAAGCTGTTAATTTAGAGGGAATAAAAGCATGCAAAAAGAGAACAACAAAACCAAAAATTAAATTTATATATAAATGAAAAAAAAAAAAGGAAAAATGTTCGAAAATAAAAGTAAAAATTAAAATCGAAAAGTTAACAATCTATCATCGATACGGCAAGACTCAATTAAAAGGCTTGACATACATCAAAAAAAAAGGAAAAGGTAAATTAAAATTAAAAAGGAAAATTCAACTGAAAGAGTTTATTCAAAATGGAGCTAAAAAAAAAAAAAAACTAGAAGAAAAATAAGTTGAAAAGATTGTTTACATAACTCAAGAAAACCAAATAGATTACAAAAGAAGGCGAAGGCTTTGTAAATTTCTTATTAACTGCACGCGCTAGTACGGTCCTTTTCATTGAAAAATAGAATTCTAAAAGAGAGAAAAAATATTTTCATCGCAAGATGATGGTAGCCAGAAAAACGAAAAATAAATCATAAATTTGAAACAAAAAACAAACAAGACGCATACTAAGAGAAAATGCCAAATTTGAAAGGAAAGGCGACTCAATTAAAATTGTTAACTTACGGTAGTGCCTAGTAACAAGAGCATAGAGAAAAGAAAAGAAATTCAAAAACCAATGCGTGTATCTTCGGTCGGTGCCTACTTGTGTTGTTAGCAGTCATAGTGTGAAAGCGTGTGCATAATTAAACTAAATCTTCTAATCGTTTCAATCTGTACATAGCGTTTCACACCCGTATCCAGTATGTGAATTGTCACAGAGCTGTTCCTTAATTGGTCTAAGCGAATATGCAGGTTGTTCACCATTTCCTTTATAACATATAAACGCAAATTTGTTTATTGTCACTTAATTCAAGTGACTGATAACCCATGAAGTTCTCTTTTGTGCCTACAGGCAAAACGTGCTTGATTTTTTTAAAATTATCTAAATATTTTAAAAAGGGCGATTTGTAAAGTACAGACGTCCAGTATGTTTTAGTGTTTATGTCTTCTTCCCTTGATAAGATTGGGAATGGATAAGAGTCTTTGGACAACAACGGCCAATGAAGCGCAAAAGATCTTCGACATGAACTGCGGATGGCAAATCGCAAAAGATTTCAATCTTTTTTCAAATCAAAACTAATTGCAATAAAAAATTCTCCCTTTTTCCATTATATTACAATTATTATGCAAACATTCAGAAATTTAAACGGACTTAGAACTATCAAATATCTTCTTATAAGTATTGCTTCTAATGAATATTTAATAAATCTGTCTTCTAAATGTCGCCCTTAGCATTTTACATTCATCCCTTATATGCGACTTGTGCTTCGCATTTGATTGTGGCAGTTTGCTTTCAAGAACTTCAATATTTTTTGCTACATTAGCGGGGATAATTTGGTCTTTTCCCGGAGTTCAAAATTTGGAAAGTCATCCAACTGAATCGGAATCCAGCGCCTCGATAAAAAGTGGAGAACCTCAAAACGTATGTGGAGGGGGATGTCAAGGAGCATTACAGCCTTTGCTAGTGCCTTGAGGTCATATACGTTGGTGATGTAGGGAGATAATAGAACAACCTTTCTGCTTTGTCTTTTTTCGCTGCTAACCTCTATGGATAGTTCATTTATGCATACGTTTGTCGACTTGAACTATAGATATGCCCATGGGATATTGGGGATGGGATGATGTTGGGGCATTAAGGAAGGAGACAAGTCTGTCGGATTTTGCCAAGTTTGAGGATCGGAGTAATTTTGATTCGACTTCAATCATCTAGAGAGGTGTTAATTCTCCGAGAATAGTTGACGACATCAAGTAACACTAGTTCACTTTTCACCGAGAGTGCTCCGACCATTTCGTATTTGATGCCGTCGCGACCAGCGGCGGCATGCAATACCCTTGAAAAGTCTTTGTGTGGATATGGGATAATACTGTCAGAATATTGATGTAGAGCGGAATAAGCAGTCCTCAGCAAATATGTGGCTTTTGAGAAGCTCCACAAGCTTTTTATTGTTGACGTCCGACCAGATTGAAGACCTCGAAGCCCCAGGTTTTGTTTTGATGACCGTTTATGAAACCTCCTCTCTTAAGATTGCAAGCTTTTTGAACAGAGATGGCACATTGATAATATCTGACTAATGTCAGTCCAGTAGATTTGTTGCTGTAAAGAAAAAACACTAGTTTGGTGTTAGGATCATGTTTATTAACCCAATTTGTCTCTTATTATCTATCTACTTTGCATTATGCTTCTTATGACTTATTTATAATGATCTTAGTGAGTGATTGCCATTGGGAGCAATCGCTGTATTTTATCTTCTACATATTTCATCCGGTTACTTTGGATAAAATACCAAAGTGTTTTCTACGATCTATTTGAATGATAAACGGATCAATGGAAGTATGTAAACCTAATTAGTTGATAGTAGCCGACCAAATGGGGCATCTGGTCGTACCAACTCTTTTATTTGCTTCTTCCAGCACTTGTAACTGGAAGAGACGCTATAGACAACATCACGATCAATGTTTGTGGTGAACACAGACAAATTTTATTGATAAAATATAAACTACAATTCTTATAAACTAACTTAGAATTATAGTGCAATAAATGAATACATAAAATGATGCACTTGCATTTTTGCATTTGTTTATTCCAGAAATATGAACGAGTTGAAGTGTGTTCATAAATTCGCTTAGCAAACGACAAAGTTATTAGCCAAGAACATTTACGATCGCTAGCACAAGATGCGAATTGATCGTAAAGCGATCC
>CCAG010017908.1:0-48047 GCA_001077435.1 Glossina morsitans morsitans | reverse complement strand
ACCTTTCTGCTTTGTCTTTTTTCGCTGCTAACCTCTATGGATAGTTCATTTATGCATACGTTTGTCGACTTGAACTATAGATATGCCCATGGGATATTGGGGATGGGATGATGTTGGGGCATTAAGGAAGGAGACAAGTCTGTCGGATTTTGCCAAGTTTGAGGATCGGAGTAATTTTGATTCGACTTCAATCATCTAGAGAGGTGTTAATTCTCCGAGAATAGTTGACGACATCAAGTAACACTAGTTCACTTTTCACCGAGAGTGCTCCGACCATTTCGTATTTGATGCCGTCGCGACCAGCGGCGGCATGCAATACCCTTGAAAAGTCTTTGTGTGGATATGGGATAATACTGTCAGAATATTGATGTAGAGCGGAATAAGCAGTCCTCAGCAAATATGTGGCTTTTGAGAAGCTCCACAAGCTTTTTATTGTTGACGTCCGACCAGATTGAAGACGTCGAAGCCCCAGGTTTTGTTTTGATGACCGTTTATGAAACCTCCTCTCTTAAGATTGCAAGCTTTTTGAACAGAGATGGCCATTTCGATTTCAGCTTGATCAGCTTGTTGGCAGTAAATAATAAACCTCTTTCAGATACCGGCAGCTTGGCAGAGACAATTTGTAAAACTCGTACAGGCGTCGGGACTACATCGCCACAAGTGTCTATTTTCAAAAGTCTGAATGTCTTTGGCTATGTAGCAAGGAAAGTTACAGGTCGTAGAGTGCGCGAATTCTATTTTCGACCACACCAAAAATTTATAGATCAAGAAACAGTGGTTACGTAAGGTTAGACTTGAGTTGACGAAGATTTTATGAAATTGAAAGGGTCTACATTGGTTTCCTTTGATGTTGTTGATAGATAGGTTGATGATCTCTTTCCGAAGAAAATTGCATTGGTGTTGTCGAAATGAAGTATAGATTAAGTTTTGCACGTTCATCATAAAACTCATTTGCTTTTGAAGAGAGATTTTCGACGGTTTCTTTGCAGGCACGCACACAGTATATTGGAAAATATGGCAATCTTGCAATCTTGCAACTGACGAATGGTGGAAAGTGTGGGGCTTAAGAGTTATGTTTGTGTTTTAAAAAATAAAATACACATTGATAATATCTGACTAATGTCAGTCCAGTAGATTTGTTGCTGTAAAGAAAAAACACTAGTTTGGTGTTAGGATCATGTTTATTAACTCAATTTGTCTCTTATTATCTATCTACTTTACATTATGCTTCTTATGACTTATTTATAATGATCTTAGTGAGTGATTGCCATTGGGAGCAATCGCTGTATTTTATCTTCTACATATTTCATCCGGTTATTTTGGATAAAATACCAAAGTGTTTTCTACGATCTATTTGAATGATAAACGGATCAATGGAAGTATGTAAACCTAATTAGTTGATAGTAGCCGACCAAATGGGGCATCTGGTCGTACCAACTCTTTTATTTGCTTCTTCCAGCACTTGTAACTGGAAGAGACGCTATAGACAACATCACGATCAATGTTTGTGGTGAACACAGACAAATTTTATTGATAAAATATAAACTACAATTCTTATAAACTAACTTAGAATTATAGTGCAATAAATGAATACATAAAATGATGCACTTGCATTTTTGCATTTGTTTATTCCAGAAATATGAACGAGTTGCAGTGTGTTCATAAATTCGCTTAGCAAACGACAAAGTTATTAGCCAAGAACATTTACGATCGCTAGCACAAGATGCGAATTGATCGTAAAGCGATCCACTTAATTCAAAGAAGTGCATAGTAGAAATTGGATAAATTTGTAACTTACTCAATTAATTGGCCACTATCTTGCCTCTGCCTTCAGGTACTTCATCGACGGTCGCAAAAGTGGAAACAATTATCCGATGTTATCGCAATTTCTTCCAACTATGCTGTACAGTTAATCAGCTATTCGTATTAATCAACTGTTTTTTCATTATATTAAATTCATCTTGTAAAGCAGGACATTCATTCAGCGTGGCTATTGACGACAACAATTCTATAACAATATGTATTTGTGCTGAAGTTATTTCATGTATATGATCCAAGTTTTAAAGATTAAAAAGAAAGCCGTAACTGTTAATATAAATGTGATAAAAAAATGAACTCTTAATGGAACGTTACCGATAATAATAACTTGTGTCCCAGTTATGTAAAATCGTTAAAGAAAATTTTGCACGATTTTTACGGCATATTTTGTATATAGCTGTTGTGAATGATTAGCTTAGTTATTCAACACTTCACATATCTGCACTCTTCAATGATTAAGTACCTATTAAGACGTATGTAGTAAGTCCCGTTTGTTATCCATTTAAAGTCAGAAGGGCTATTAGACTCTGCGATGGGGCATATAAGAAATGGCACCGTTAACGCAGAGAGCCTAACCGGGAAGTCTTTCGGAGGTATAAGAGTAGGGTGAACTATATCACACGCTGTTATTGTAAAAAGCTTGATCCCAATTTTCGTCCAAAGACTCCTAATAGGCTAAACGATTATTTTTTTAAATTCTAACTGTGATTCATGGAATCTGATTTCACTTAGGAATCAGGATGCACTTTATCGGCATAGCGGTATGTTTAAGTTTAGCGCTCTCAATAGCGAGAAGGATTTAATCCAGTGTCGATGCACTGGATTAAATCAACCGCCGTGTGGCGTGGTAATATTGACATCAAGTTCTTAAAACTAATTCTTTCGGATATCATTCTGTCTCGATCTATTTATTAAATCCTATTAGAACTATATGTTCATTCCCCGACGTTTGAAAAGGAGGGCAATAAAACCTTTTCCATCCATCCAACCATCTTCAGTTCTTCCTGAAGATTTCTGTCGATTACGATTCTTCCTGCTTTGTCGAAGGTACTTGAACGGTTAATGACTGATCAGATTATGCCGTACATTTTCTCGACGACTTTATCCTACGCAAACCGGTCAGATTATAATCTTGGGCACAACTGTAATATGACTATGCTCAAAGTTTTAGAGAACATTCGAACGAAGTATAAAGAGGATGAGTGGACGATTCTTGTAATGACTGACTTTTTCAAGGCCTTCGATATAGTCGACCATAATTTACTGCTGCATAAACTCAGGTATTATTTTGGGTTTAGTTCGTGTGCAATTACGTTATTTAGTGAATCGGTCATTAGTAACTCGTCTTCTGAATCCAAAATAGTTGCCTGTTACGTAAGTGTCCATTCTGAGGCCTATCTTGTTTATTGTCTTCATCAGTGACTTCCTTATAGTTGTCGCGACTGTTGCATTCATTCATATGATGATGCACAGATATATCTCTTGTCCCCGCATGCTGGGGTGAACAATCTGGTTCATGATCTAGATGTATTAATCTATGGTCCGATTTTAATGTATTAAAGTAAGCAGTACTAAAATTAAAGCCTTAGGTTTTCGCCAGTTGGTGAGATGTCTATTCCTTGCTTCCCATTAGGATGCGCGGTGAGGAGGTTTAGAAATGCGTTTATGATAGTCTAAGTCTTTAACAGTAGTTATGTTGCGCTGAGAATGTTGAATACCTTCTCTACCTTATATTGCGTTTCAGAATATCGACATTTAAAGCTCCGAAAACGCACTTATCTACTTTAATCTTTAAATCATAATCGTCGAATATCAATTTTAAATGTGTTAGGTGTTCTGATACGCGCTGGTAACCAAAATTTAGTGAATGTAAAATGTAGACCCTGAAATACCTCATTCACAAATCTTTGAAAAGCTTATGCTGCGTTCCGCAATACGAAAGGCATTCGACGAAGTTCAAACATGCCGAATGAAATGTCGTTTTCACTGTTCTGTAAACATTATCTTCAGCCACAAGTATTTGATGATAAGCCTTTACTAAATCTAGTTTTGAGAAAATGTATTTGTCATTAAGGTTCCAACTCATATTCTGAATACGTAGTTAAGGATAGTGGCTAGGAATGGTCACACAATTCAACCGTCTAAAATCTCTGCAAGAGCGCCATTCATTTGGGTTCTTTTTGAGAATAGGTGAATTGGATGGTCTTTGTATAGCCCTCTTAGTTAGTAATTCGAATTCTTCCTTTGCAATTTTATACTTGTCCAATATACTTGTCCGTTTTGGTTTTGAGAATGGAAAGATACCTTCAGTTCTCAGTCCGTGAACAGATTTTTGTAATGATATCTAATCATCTAGCTAAGGACCTATGGTCAAATTTGAATCAATGTTCGAATCGGGTCTGTCTAGAGTTATGTTGATTCATCTGTGCTTAGATACTATTAACTTCAAACAATAATTTATTTAGATTCTCACATGTCAACGTTTGAGATCTGAGTATATTTTGAATTGCTAAATTATTTCTATCACTTGAGGTTATCGCTGCCATGACCTCACAGTGATTACTCACTTCTCAAATGTTATCGGTTTTTTAATTCAATAATGTCGCTGACATTGGAACCAGTAAGCGCGTGGGTAATTTCTTCATCCGTAATTTTTTTTATCATTTCATTTGTGAAATTAGATTCACTAAGAATGAGCAGATTCCAATAAAACTCTGATGGCCTGCAATCACCCATACCAGTATCAGTTAAAATTTGGCCGAGGCGTGTATTTTCACTCAAAGAGTGTCTTTCAATAAGAATTTTCTTGACTTAGTTCTACTTTTGACAGTCGGCGGATCGCGGATTAAAACCAAAACCGAGAACATTGTTTCTTATGTTGTTCATATTTATTGGTGTCTGGACTAAGATTTACAATGTGCTCGCTGATATAATGCAATTTGGGGTGAAAGAAGAAGAAAAAATCTGAATCAATTTCAAAAGAAAGCAGCAAACCTGAAGCTTTCCAGGTTTATTCGTCGAGTTGTCAAAGTTTATATTGTACTTGCAATTTGTATTTTTGTGCATTGCAGTTTTTTATTTAACTGTTTTAAGCAATAACAAGTAGTAGAGCCATTTGCACTGACATGGTTATCGGTTCATTCCTTTAATGCATTAATATTTTTGGAATTTCAGCTTTCAAACGCTTTTTAAACATGTTTAGAAATGGTGTTTTCCTAAAAGTAAAAGCGCCTCCCCACAACCAGTTAAGGTTTATAGTCAGGTTGTATGTAAAAGGGTGGCCATGCTTTTTAAAATGAATTATAGCCTAAAAATTGTAATGTTGGGCAAGGTTTCAATTAGAAAGTAATAGGGCGAATTAGATAGAGAGGGATAGATATATTATTTATTATCTATCATCTTTCTGTGTCTATCTTGCCGTTAACATTTTGAAAGTAGTACAAATACATAAGCAAAGAAATTAACTTCAATGAGCGTTCGGCAAGTTAGTAGAAAGTTTCGATTTCTCGAAAATTCTTGATAATTAAATTTTCCAACAATTTTTAATAAATTTAAAATTTTTCAATTGAACTGCTTTAAGGAACTCTCGCAAGTCTGAACAACAAAATCAATTGCATCAGGTTAGTTACGTTTGCTTTTGTTCTTTTCCCAAATTAGTAGAAAGTTTGATCGCGATTTCTACGAGAGAGCACCTCTTTCCTCAATCGCCTGTAGCAAGTGGTCGCGAAATTCTCCAATCATTTGCCCATTGCCCATACTAATTCATTTTCCGTCCCGTGGAAGTCTACCACTACGTGCGGCGGTCTCTGCGGAAGAAGTATTGTGACTTACAACGTTCTCTGTCCTTTCACTTTTTTCAAAACTATCTTGTATGCCATCCCCAATTGATCGATATATACTTGCTGGCATATATGATCAAAGCTTTTCTCTTTACTGCTTTTGATCGCTCTCTTCAATTCCCCTCGTAGATATTTATACAAGCGTAACTTGGCTTCGAAGTCTGATATGCCTTTGGACCGCGGATTTTTCCCTGTAGTTTTCAAGCAATTCTTCGTAAGTGAATGTATTTTCTCGTTCCCCCAGTAACAAGGATTCCCTCTTTTGCTTTTGGTGAATTTTCTCAGCATAGCTGCGTTGTACTGCTAAGTTACAATATTATTCACGCATGCTGGTTCTTCTCCGGTCTCCTTCGAGTCCAGTATTAAATTGAAAGTGCCTTCGTCGACGGGTAAATGATTCCATTTCCGGCAGCCAGTGGGACGTTCCCCTAACTTTCATTTCTTCTTCCGTCCATGGTTAGCCTTAAAAGCTCTTTTCTCCTCTCTATCATATATCACAGCCATTTTCGATCCTCATTTCTTCTGCTGGACTATTACAGGAGTCACGTGATGTACTTTTCTTCTTTTTCTTCAGACCTCTTTGCCTTTTCTTCTCGTTGTTCTTCTTACTTGATCCAATATTTTTAACCACTTTTACGCATACATAGGGTTTGATTTTGGTATTTACTTCATCCACTATTTTTACCCAATCCCCCTTCGTTTTCTCCCTTTTCATAACCTTTCCTATCCAATATTTACATATAGAATTTTTGCTTCCGATGCAGCTATTTTTGTGCGTGCCGTTATTAGTGTGTTCAAATTTAGTTAGTCGACTTCAAATTATTTATTCTATTATGAAAACTGATATCTCCCGGCGACGTCTGCTCATAGCAACTTGGCGCCATATCCAATGTAAGTCGTTATATTTATTGACTAATCTGCGTGTTAAATTAATATTGTAACGTAAAAGGACCGTTGCGATTTTGGATTTTATTCAACTCCTTTTGAGATTAATTTCGTACAACTGAAGTGTGATTTTTAGGATAGTGTAGGTTTTATTTACAATTCTTAGGAAATCTATTTACAAAGTATTTACTGGAACTTACATTTACAACGATTGTTTTGGCCTTGTCCGTTCGAATATTACGATTCAACTCTCTTGACTCGAGTGAGTTTTCCTCCGTTTAAACATTCTAATTATGTACCCTTCTATAAGCAACTTGAAAGTATTTCACTTCATCCCGACATTTTTATGTTATAATCCCTTTTTCCCGTAAATGATCACAACATGTACTTGGCTTTCCCTATAGGTTTCCTTCCTGTGGCAGAATGAATATTGTTGGTAATTATTATTATACTGTACTGTTTCCATTCTATTATTTGGATAGTGGTTTAGTATCCTAATATGTACGTTGATTATATTAGGGAGCCTTGTAATGGCTGTGTTTGACGTATAATTATTATTTGATGTAGACCGTATTTCGATAATAAATCAACAAATAAATTCGTCATTGGTCAGCTGTTCTACCTTTTGTCAAACTCAGCCCTTTTTGGACTGTACCGTTACACGAATTGCACCTTCCACTAACTGCAAGATTTGGTCTGTATTCATCGTTTGTGCTTTTTTTCCTTATCGCGGTTAGCTAGATTTTGGAAAACCTACCCAAATTTTCTAAAATCGTACAATTATATTCAATTCCACTTAGTTTGATGCGTCAAGCATAGACGGCAAATTTAAATTTGTCAAATGGGGAAGAATTTAATAAACACACAACGACGCCTCTATACATCCGTAATGGCACAAATTATTCACAAACCCTTTTCAATGAGTATTAGACTTGCAGTACTTCCAAGCAAAACTCTTACACTCAGTGAAAATATTTGTTTTATGTGATATATTTAATAGTAAAAATGCTATAAAAGTAAGTCCACTTTATATTTTTATAGTATTAGTGTTGTATTTTTAGGGTTCTTTCTTAATTACTATTTTACTTTTCTTAACATAATTCAAAATCTACATTAAAATTTAATTGTAATAAATTTACTTGTAAGAGTTAAATAGCAGATAGCGTCTATCTTGTTTACATAATTTGTAAACCACTGCCTTTTCTTGTCCGGATTAAAAATATCCAAATTAGGAGCCCGCGCCGAATTGATTATGCTTCTGTTGCTACTTTGCACTAAGCTCGAAAAAAGCAGTACAGAAAGTCAGGCAAGGTAATTGTACCACCAAATCCTGTTGCGTTTTCAAGAAAATTGCAAGTTGTTGAGCATCCATATTTTTTTTCTTGGTATAACCTTGTTCAACCATACTATTTGCATTAAACTGTTAAATTTTTATGTTTTTTTCTTTACTACTATTTCGCTTTTTATTACATAGTTTAAAATCTATATTAAAACTTAAAATAAAAGAAAGAAGAATTTATGCACGACCAAGCTTGTTTTAGCAAAGGATAGACAAAGCAAAACATATGGATAACTAACTGTGTTGCCATATTGTTTGCTTATAGCTGTAATAATTAAGCACTACAAATAATGGCATCAGCAAATTTCAAAATTTATCTTTACCTATTAAAATTAAATAAATACGAACTCAGCACAAAAGCCAAGCTCAATTTTGATTTCACCATAATTAAATTTCTCTGCCAAATTTTTAAACATTATGACAGTTTGGATTTGGCATGGAAATGAGTAGGATTCTGTTTTTTCGCTTTTGAAAGGTTAATGGAATTTAAAAATTAAGTTTGACTGTGTGTTTAAACTATTTATGAAATGGACGAACTAGTGAAATTTAAAATAACTCTTTTAAACGGTTCGTTTTTTGATGTAAAGCTGTGTAAGCTTTGCTTGCAGCTACCGCAAATGTCTTGTTGAAAAAATAGAAACACGATTAATTCCATGTCTTGTGTGAAAAAAATACAATTAACTCCATGTTATTGCTAACGATGATGCTGCTAAGGTTAAGTCAATTCCATTGGCTCCCAATTGCGGAGGCTTAGTGATCGTGGCTTTATTTCTCAGTTTATTTACAAAAGATATTATTTAGAGTTTCTTTTTTAATAATCGGAAAACGTGTTCCTCCTTCCTTCTAAACACGTTGACATTTTTCTCAGCTTTACAGAGCATTTCATTTCTTCAGTTTCTTTAGTTATTTCCTAGCTTAGTTGCCTATTCTCTGTTCTCGTTGAATTTGCACTTTTGAAAGGTTTCTTATATCACTTGTTTCGGACCGGTCAAGGTGAGCCGGCTTTAATCCAATAAAAAATAAATAAAACATTTTTTAAAAGTACGTCTTTTTATTAAGAACTATATTTAATAATTTAACGATCGAATGAGCGTGTGCTTGAAATGCCCGATCGTCCAAAGAAGATATGTATGTTGCACAACCTGGCTATATAATTTCGTTAGCTGTTTCGTTGACGACGGAAGTAGATGTTGTTACACCCCCTCCTTGCCCTCCCTATCTACGGGTCTTTAAGTGAAATCGCCCTTGATTTTTCCCGTGTGAAAATTTACTTTTTTAAATGTCACGTTTCTTGCCGCAAATACACTGTAGCTTTGTAACAATTTTAAAATATATTTTTATTGGGGCCTAAATAAATATGTCCACTTCTTTTGTGCACCATTATAACAGTATATTATTATTGTTTCACAATCCGAATCTTAATAAATTTTAACTAATAACGGTTACGCATACATATTTGGATACAATTGTTGATTTTTTCTATTAATATTATTATCAACTGAAAGTAGTTGCGCCTTCAATGTGTGATTATGTTCATATGTTTATAGGAATGTTGTATTTGAATATATTAAAGACGTCTTGAATATTATTTGTTACTTTAATTATTTTTTCTCATTGTTTCTCTTTAATTTTTTACAATGGTTACTCATTATATTACTTAGAGTGCGAGAATGTTTGTATGTTTGCATATTGTTTTGATCTGTTTCTACAGCTTTACATGTGAATTTCATATCTTGTTTCTTCCTTATACTGGTGGTAAACACATAATTAAGTGCATTTAACAAGTTTTCACTTTGTTTTCTTCTTTTAAATCCTTTGAAGTTATGCTTAACATTTGGTCTGGCTTTGTTGTTGTTTTGTCAATTGTTAAGGATCTGTTGCTATTCGAAGTTTGTTTATAAAAAGTATTTGCTGCTGCAAAAAGTAAGTATTTGCTGTTCAGAAACTCTAAAGAATTCTATGGTAATGTTATGGTGCGGAGAATAGCTGTACACGATCAATATGTTTGCAAAGTCTCCTCTTATAGAAACCTACGCAGGATTCCCCTTAATTGTGTAACCTACCTGTTCCCTTCATTGGGCCAAATTTTGCAACTTCTTTTTATGCCAATATGCATCGGCTGGAAGCGTCCCTAGATAGCATATAGCGAATGAAACGCTGCAATTGATCACGGATGAATCTTCCTTTATTCAATATCTCTTTTTTATACTTATTTTCTACTTAAGTTTACGGATAAAGCTATTTAGTGCTGTGCTCAGCATAATTATGCATGAGGGCACTTAGCTTGAAATTGCTTTCTTTGCATTTGTTTACAATTGGATTGTTGTTGGTAAATGCAAATCGAAACGTTTTAAAGTGTGTCGCACTTTGTTGTATTTCTTTTGTTACTAAATTTTGCTTGATATTTCTGTTTGTGGCACACTTCAAGTGGACGCACATTTGCAATAATATCCAGTCGCAATAACTTACCAATGAAATAATAGTTGTCGCCAGAGAGTTCTGCCGTAGGTTATATTTTTATTAAAATATGTTAATTAACTTTTTATGTCAGATTATTCTCTTATGTTGTATGCATATTATGCATAGTACGCTAAATTTTCTTATTTCAAAAATACTTTCATTGAGGTTAGAATATTAGCGTATTATTTATAAGACATAGAAATGAAAGAATAATTTGGACTTTGTTTGCTTCACTAATAAATGAGATCTTCACTTCACCAACTCTGATTCACTAATAAACAAAAAATGATGTACGAGGGTTAAAATTCGAAAACTCTCGTTCTGTTAACTCTCGCTCTCACCTCAACACTATATTTTAATAACATAGTATCAATATTTCTCTTAGTATTTGTAAATATAATGTTGTATCTATCTTAACATATGGGATTTCCAGATCTAATGTAGTATATAAGTTAAATAAGTTTTTAAGTGTTTTGGGTTCTTTGTGATTTTATTATATTGAATAAAATTTATTTTATTTTATTTAACAATATTTATTTTTGCGGAACTTAAAGCTGTTACACTTATTGATGTCAAGTAATGAACTAACTTTTGCTTAACAGATTAGCTTATAGGAAATCTTTCGGTTATCCAATTTATCGCCAGTCAGCACTTATGTTTATAGTAGGGTGCAATAGGAGAATGGTGAGAAATGTTTATAGTAGGGCTCCGTGCTTCTTCATTCATCATGTCAAACTTAATTTTTAATTTAAATAATTCCATAAGGCAAAAATGCTTATTATCACACAAGGCTAAGGTTTATTTGTTAAAGTTTATTTTTATTAATAAATAAAATGAAAATACAATAGAAGTAAAATTAATTTTTATTCATATTCATATTGCATACACAAAAAATTTTTTTTTGATGAGGGGGGTATAGCGAAGAAAAGGAAGAGTAATTGAAACAATTTTTTATATATGTATACAAGGAGATTTATTATTTAAGTAAGTAAGTGCATAATTCTTGCAATAATTTGAATAAAAAACATTATAGTAGTAAGTAAGTAAGTGCATAATTTGAATAAAAAATATTACAGTAGAAAAACTCTGATTAATTTCGCATACATACTGATTTTTTTTAAAACAAATTCAAACTTAATTTTTAACCTTGATGATTGCTCATTATAAAGAATTTAGCATGTTCTCCTTTTCGATAAGCCATAATCTTCTATTAACAGCAACTGAAACATTAGATATTTAGATGTAAATTAAAGCACCTGAAACGAAAAAAAAAAGCATTGATGAGGAGTTCTACAACATGCTTGGAAAAACTGTACCTCTATTATACTCGCTATATCCAGGCTATACTGCAGACTTCTTCATTCATCATGTCATTGTTATTTCTTCGGATTAGGATGAGGATGTCTCAAACCCAAGTATTTCCTCCTCTTGCATGGTGTGCTTGTTTCGATTGCGTTGTCAACAAACTACCCTAATTCGGCTGTCGTAGTCTCAGTTTGTATTAAATTTAACTTATTACCCATCGTTTTTGGAGTAGATAATTCTTCTGGCTGATTTCTGATGTTAAATTTGGGATCTAATGACAAGAAGCGATTTTTACGAATCTTTGTTGGAACATTTAAAGCCGAATGCCCGACATCGGTCTGTTTACATTCAAGTTTTAGACTCGAATGAGTTCGTATGACGCTCATTGTTTACGAAACTTTGTTTATTTTATTTGTTAGGGTGGTTCGGGAATTTATACGATTGTTAGGATGCTCCTTAACCAATCTTAACCAATGGGATTTGTAGATCTAATGTGGTGTACATATATATTCTTGTATATTTCTTGTATTTATTATATTACACATAAAAAGTTCATTCTATATGCTTCTCCTGTAGTTAACTTACAACACGTGTTTTGTTGTACCGTACGGTTCTCATTAACACTAGAACTACCGACGATTGAGGTATACCTACTTCTACCGGAGATGTCAAAATGACTTGTTTCATAAATTACCAAAACTTTTAAGAAAAGACAGCAATTTTTAGTTTTTATATAGTTTTTTATTTTTATGGACAAAAATTGAATATAATCTGAATAATAATAATAGAATAGCAAAAATTTATAAAATACTTATGCATAGAACCAAAGACATTTTTGCAAGTTACAGTTATTTTAGCAAAACATTTATCACAGACTCGTTTATGGCATATACCATAAATATTGTTCGTTTTATTATTAGTACACTGTACTATTTGACACCGTTTACGTTTCATCGAAATATGTGTCTGGTTCTGTGACGATTTAGATGGTGATATTCCTTGTGCTTGAACTGTAGATCGTTAGTTCTTTGTAGTCAATTGCAAGTTCTTCGGATAACTGGAATAAAAAGCCTTTTCTTGAAATATTTTCTCCTGTTACTTCCTTATATAATATTGTAACTGTTCTCCCGCAATCAATACATGGATCTATAAGTTTTAGGACAACAAATTCACTTAAAGGTATAGATAGTCTCATTTCGTCCTTTCCTAGGTAGGGAAATGTATTTACAACATATTTACTTTTTACATCCGACGCCAACCAGAATTTTATGCCAAATTAATTCGGCTTGTTTGGCATGCACTGCGTAAATCTACATCTGGCTTTGCTCGGGAATAATTGCTCATCAACTGTAATGATAGCACCTGGTTTACAACACATTTGCCTGTTTTCAATGAATTCTATACCTCTGAAACTAATGCAAATTTATCTGTTCGCTTCTTTCGTTGTTCTTTGGCTTTTTTCATCTTTCTTATCCAACAGAATTATACGAATAATTTCGGTGAACTCATTTCTGCTCATTCTCTTAGAGAAAAATTTGGGACCCCATTTTTCGAAACATATATATGAAAGTTTGTAATGCGGGGTGGCTTATTTTATATTTTTCTCAAATTTTTTTTTTTTTTTTTCATGGAACTCGTCCCGCTATCTACTTATTTCCTTTTTTTGTTTCTCCCTATTTCTTACCCGCTTTCTTCCCCTCTTTTCTCACTTCCTTTTGTTTATATTATGGTCGGTTTTGTCCATTGTCCGTTGGTCAATTCTTCATCCGTCGGTAGCTGTCCCTGTCCCTACCCCGTTCCACCGCACCACGCCATACCCCGCATCAGGTATGGAATATTTTATTTAGCCACTCATTTCCTTTTTTTTTTTTTCCAGAATCTTATCACCTAAAGCTTAGCCTACCACCTACGGATGCAGTCCTGCAGTTGTTTCCTAATTAACCGCTGCTAGTAAACAGCCTTTGTTTGTACCAACCTTGTTCGATGCTATTGACGTTCGCTGCTGTGTGTTTAACTTCTTTCACCAATTATTCTGTTGGGCAGGTCAACCGATGTTACAGCACGTCTTATTAGGCTTTTCCTCCCAAACGGTGTTCTTTCGTCCTGAGATTTGCTGTTCTCTGTATTTGCGGAACTTGGATACCGTACAATTTCAAACAACATTTTATTGCGTTATTTAACGTCGCATTACTTTGAATTGGTGTCTTTTCTCAAAAAAAATCTCTAGTGATAAATTTACTTGTATATTCGCTTGCACATTCAAAACCAGACTGATCGCAAAAATCACCATCAAAAATTCTCGCATCATTTTTTCTATTTTCTCGTTTTCTTTGCATAGCTAGCGGCTAGCCGCTATTTGCAAAGAACCGCAAAATCAAACGATGTCCCATAACGGCACGCCGTTGTTGAAACAAACAGACCGACAGATACCCTACCTTAAATAGTTCGCGAACGTTACAAGTTTTAAGTTTTTGCTTAAGGTTTTGTATACGCACCACGAACATATAAAATTGCTATAAACGCATTCAACTCTAACGATACGGTCTAGTCAATGTTATTCAGAATTCGACGAGCTTCTGCTTCTGTGCAAGTTTTTATATGTTTCATAACACTATTCAAAGAAAATGCTGTTCTTACACTACCTTTCACGATATGTCGTTTCGCGTATGCCCGTTGGACCTGACATTTTTTTGAAAGTGTTGTGTGCTAGTATTCTTCTTCCTGGTGTTGAACCTTCTTGTAGTTTTTTCCACATAGTGCCGTCAACAGATATTTCTAAATCTTGATCGATTACAGACATTTTAACATTCTGATTTTTTTCACTTTCAGAATTAGAAAAGGCTTGGACATTTTTACTTTTTCTACGCAAACATCGAAGTACTTCATTTTCACTATCAGTATCAATATCGCATGACTCGTTTGGACTTTCATTGTCTGATGGAAGTTATTCATTTTGTAACGATGCTTCCTGGTGCAGGGTATGACCCAATCAATTCAGGGTGCGTTCAAAGAAAAATTTATTGGTCTAGGACTTTTGGGTGTACTTTATTTTAATTCGTTTACTTTATTTATTCGCGGGGGATTACAAAGGGGTTATTGCTATTTATTATTTTTATTTTTGAGCGGTACAAAAAAAACCACCTTGGTGGCCCGACTTTTCTTCACGTTTTTTTGTGTTAGTAAGGGAGCAAAACGCCCCCCTCACTTCGGGTGAGTATGTAGCATCGAAGCGGACCCCGACCTCGGACCGTCGGACACCATTGTCCCCCCAGAAAGTCATGATGCCGGCCCCTCCTCCTTACCTTGCTATATTTTGCCCGCAGATACTGGCAGAGTGGGTCCTCCTCCTCCAGCGAAACCCATTCGGCATTATCGCCGAGTTCTAACCGTGCTGGTGGCGCCTCATCGCCCAGCAGCCCAACAGTGGGTTCGATGTGATCGAGGCTCATCTCTTTCCTCATGATTGTCAGCGGCCTTTTGACGACAGTCATCGCACGAATGGAGATTCGCTGTTCGTTCGGCATCACGATGGCGGCATCATCACCAGTATTGCTTTTTTCGTCCGGACCTGCGGGACTGGCTTGTGCTCCTTCTTCTTTCCCCGTGAGCTCCAGCAGCGCTGCCGCAATCGCCACGCGGGTGCGCCTTGCGTCTTCTACCGTGCACCAGGCCTCCGGCAATGCGAGCGGGTCCCAGTCGGCCTGCCTCTGACCCAGGTATAGCTCCAGATTGCGTAGTAGAAAGACGCCACAATCGGTTTGGTTTGGCTGCGCTGGGACCGCAACGTTTACCATTGGCATGGCTTTTGCGTCTATGTTAATGTCGCGCTTGTGTTTTGTCATGTTGAGAAATTCTAGGTACTGGTTTAGGTTTGCCGCGATCGGCTCGTTAGCGTATCCCGATAGTGGATCTACGGCAAAGATCGCCCCTTGTTTGGTGGTTATGTCCGGAGGTGCTATTATGAACAGCCGCCAATGGCTTTGTGCGCATACTGGCACGATCAGACATCTCATGTTGGCCACGCGTCGTGTCTGCCGGTGAAGTAGCTCTCAATTCAGTGTCTCCCGGGCGATTTTAGCATAAAAGAACGGTGAAAAAATATGCATTTGCCTTCTGATGTTTGTGGCGGTCCGCTCTGCCAATAGCCACTGAGAATAGAGCTCGATGATGTTATCGCTGAGCCATCTCCCCGGCGCCAGACGTTGGAAATCTTTACTACTGATTGTTACTTTTGAATAAGTCACGAAATTACGATTCATCTTCGCTTGATTAGCTTCGTTTGAAAGTTATACTTCAACTGCAGTTTGTTAGGCTGTTTGCTTCTGAAGTAAGCTCACCGCTGAACGTGTTGCTAACGGGACATCCGCAAATATATGCCTGTTTGTAGGACTTTCCTTCCTGTAACTTTTATTTTATGTGATTGTTGAATAGCAGTGTTTCTGTTGTTTTCCTACTTTTTTCCTTTTGTTTTTTTTTTTTGATATGTTCAATGATTTATTCCTTCTCATTTTTCTTTCCCATGGATGCTTTTTGTATATTCGTTGTTATGCATTTTTTTTGTTTTTTTTGTCTTTGTTTTTTTTTGTTTGTTTTTTTTTTGCGTTTGTTTTTTTTTGTGTTTGTTTTTGTGTTTGTGCTTATTTTTTTTCTTTTTCTTTTTGTTTTTTTTTTTTTTTTTTTTTGGTTATGTTCGATGATTTTTTTTTTGGTTTCGCAATATGTTGTTTGACGGATTTCTCTTACGCTAGACATTTCTTTGCCATATGCGCGTTCTCTGATGTATATATATGCACCTACCCTTTTCGTTCTTTACCAGATGGCTCCCATGCTTTATACTTTGCCCGATCTGTGTTTTCTGATACATAGCTATCCACATGTGTATATCCAAAATTTTTGTGTTTGTTTTTTTTCTTTCTTTTTTTTTTTTTATGTATGCTTTCCGATATTTTGTTTCTGTATGTCTAGGTTTTCTATTACTTTTTTTTTTCAATTTTATCTCTTCTTTTTTTTTAGATCTTTGTTTTCTGATATATAGATATACACATGTGTATATATATAATTCTTTTTTTTCTCATTTTTTTTTTTAACTGTATGCTTGTCAATATTATTGTTTCTGTATATTTATGTTTCCTATAACTTTTTTTTTTGTGTGTATATGTATATATATATTTTTTTTGTAAGTGGATATAGCGTTTATCTCCTACTAAGTAACGGTGGGGGTGGTTGATTTCTGTTCGTGGAATATCTTCACCTCGCTTATATGCGCCCTTTTTACTGTTTTCCCATCCACACTTTGTACCTTTATGATGACCGGTGACTCAAATTCCAGATAGGGTCGGTCATATTTGGGGGCTAACTTCGCGGCAAAGTACTCCGCAGTACTGGGCAAGTAGTGTGTTTTAATTAACACCTTTTGCCCGATTTCTGAGGTCCAATCTTGCCTTCTTAGGTTGTAGTATTTGGCCTATTAAGGTCGATTTTTGGCTTCTTTGTTAAAATGCTTTCTGGCGATTCAGGAAGGTACAGTTTGTTATGCTGCTGCTTTAATGCTCTCTGATAATTCGAAAAGCTTTTATTCTCTATCTTAATTTTCAAAGGTGAACATCGTTATGAAAGCTAAAATAAACTATTTTGATTTTTGTTTGCATACTAGACATATAAAAATATATTTATGAAAAAATATGCTCAGCCATGATCTTTCACGAAGGAAATCAATGTAAATCTTAGACTAAGCGATTTTGTGCGATTAATAAAATTAAAAAAAAAATGTATAAAAATTGCACGAATTGCAAATTTATTCGTATAAATTTGCCAATAAAAATCATTACATAACATTTAAAAAAATGTAGAGCAAACATACACACATACAACAAACAACCCCCGAAAAACCTTTAAAATAAATTTTACCATATAATATAAACATTAACTGTCATCCTATATGTTATTACATTAAGAATTATCCATTAATGGCTTCTTTTTTACGAATCTATACGAAATGTTAAATTTGAACAACAAAATTTCCATACAGTTATATATAGTTTTATATAGATTGTTATATAGTTTGTGTACTAATTCTTCTTCTATAAATCATTTTACGAACACTGTTTCAAACATTGCAATTCAATAACCCGCACATATGTTCCTTTCATTGTGGGACATTTTGAATTATATATTAAAAGATCTGTAATATATATTATAATATAATTATATATTATTATATTATAATATATTATAATATAATTATATATTATTATATTATATTATAATATATTTATATATTAATATATTGATATAATAATAATATTAATGATAAATAAGTTATGTAATGAAATTGAGAATAATATATTTATGTATTTCAAACTCTTCTTATCTTTGGTTTCTTTGGATGTTATTTCGCAACGAAATTATAAGGAATTCTCAGGTAAGTCAGAGAAAGAAGATCAATCATTCACTCTGGATTCCTCGTTCTCATCGTGTGGATCACATAAATAAGGCATATCACGCTGCACCCAAAATTGTCTTCATTGCTCTATGATCGGTTTGGTTCGCGTGGAATACAACTAGAAAATGTAAACTTTAGTTCGAAGTACAATCACCATTTATATCGTCATTATCGCTTCCCATTGACATAACGGTAACGTACAGGTACCCACATTTATACAATTTTAAAATAATCAACAAGTGTAGTCATAGTCGTGCTAGACCGACCCTACTTCACATTGTCTAACACAATTCTTATTTTTGCCAAAATAAGAATACAAAAATTATATCCTGGTTTTATATGAACTCATCGTAATGGAACCGCATTTTATGAAATAGACATCTTACCAAATAAAGGCTTAATTTACGTAAGATATTTAAAAATTGAGATGGGTGTTCAAAATTCAACACAGTTAATTTTTATATCAAATGACTATTGTGGGTCACTTATTATTATAACATATTAAAACTTTTTTGCCCTATAAAACAAAAATTTTCGTGAATTTTTCATATATGATAGGATCCACAAAATAGGCGTAGACAATCGAACTTTTGTAGAAGTAATTTGTATATTACTTTAATGGGTTAATTTTCATTATAAAATAATAAAATTTACAGCCTTCTGCTCTACAAGGGATCAATTTTCGTAAAAATCCTTATATACGATAGAATCCAAAAAACAGACCCAGAATCCAAAAAACAGACCAGATGGTCCAAACTTCGCACAGTTAATTTTTTTTATCTTAATCTACTACTATGATTTGATTTTCATCATGGAGCATTGAAAATTATCAATTTTTTTTGTAATATAAACTTCAGTTGTCGTTATATGAGACGGGATTCAAATTATTACCCCCAATTCACACCAATTTAGGATGCCGAAATATTTTTCTTAGCCACACTTGTCGAGAAATTTTAAATATTGCATTTTTTTCCATATTCCATATGTTTCTTAAAATAGAGTGGTATATGAGGAATGGTCGAAAAAATGTACCGACCCAAATCATTTTGAATAGCGTTCGTCCTTGGACTAAAGCACGTCAGTGTACTAAATTTCATCAAAATATCTCAAAAAATCTTTGGATCGGTTGGCGCAATTTTTTTAACACACTCTCATATAACGTAAACTGAAGTTCATATGACAAAGAGATTTAATTTTCAATGTTTCATGATGAAAATCAGATCAATAATAGTAAATAAAAACAAATAAAGTGAATATAACAAATTTGGACTATCTCAGCCTACCTTATATAAGGATTGTTACGAAAATTAATCCTTTATAGGGCAGAGTAGTCTACATTTTTACATGTTATGAGGAAAATTGGACTCATAATAGTAGTTTGATATAGAAATGAACTCTACAAAACTTCAACAACGTTTATTTTTGGATTCTAAGTTTCAGAGCTTACGATGAGAATTGATCCATAATAGTAGCTTGGTATAAGAATGACTAAAGTGAAGACGACTTTTTTAAAAAAGTATGATGGAATTGATATTAGAACGCACAGTACACTCAACTGACGTAGTTTATGAAACACCGCCATGTACCATGACACCATCCAGTAAACATCCTCATATCATATAAAATATGAAATCAAAACAGTGTTATAAGATATAATATAATACAACAAAAGTAATTCCTAAAATACCATTAAATCGACTCTCCTTAACGTGCGTGTATTGCGTAAATTATGTGTCGTTAACATGCTTAGCCAAGCAAGAGATGACCTGTTAAAAATCGTATGTTATTTTGTTTAACAGAATCAGGCTCTTTTTTTTTCTGTTAATGACGTACGCCTAGTATTGCTCTAAAAAAGGACAAAATTCTATGGCGGCCTTTTCTGTACGTGTATATGTATATGTTTACATATATATAGGTCAAGTTACGTTGCGTATTTAAACTTCATTAGGTTGTTAGAGGGAGCGTAAAAGAGAAAGAAAAAGATTATACATATTTGACAGAGTTCGTGGAAACACGAAATTTTTCGTAGATACCACATTGCTTTAAAAAAAAATTGTATAGAAAATTCAGGAGTAATCATGTAGGCAGGCTACGATCACTAAGGGAATCTAATCATGTGGGCAAATTTGCTAGCGATTATCGCCAAAGGCGCTCTCTGAGGTGCGTCAAATCTGGCGACAATAAAATTGCTGTCACTGAGAACAAATTTGCATTAGTATTGACTGCAAACCAAGCAAAGTTATCACAAATAACCCTCTTAGAGCTACATTTATAAAAAAACTGACGGAAAACAAAAATGTAAACAGCTGTTAGAAAATGGATTATTGATTCAAAAATTTTAGAAAATTAAAAAAAAATAAAGTAAATGCAAAATTACAAAAAAAAAGAAAAATAAATTTTGAAAAAGTAAGTACAATTTTTTTTTAAATATCGGCCCAACTTAAGCTAAATATAGTCTAACACAAATTCTACATAATTTTCTATTCATTTCATTTAGCATTTTGCTTTTTATTATGTATCGTAGGTAGTTTGTTAATAAAAATAAGTACAAATAAACGTCAATATAATTTTTTACTTTTCTCTCACTTATTAACGCATTGTAATGAAAGAGTTGGATGGAAATATTGGAAAGCTGACGACGATGGTACTTGGTTAGTCACTTGGCGACAATCAATTATCTCCTAAAAAACCGCGACAATGAAAGCCATAATTGCCTGCTTATATGATTACCACCCAGCATTTCTTAAAAAAATTATTTTTTATAAGTATTTTAGCATTTGCTCTTTTGAAAAACTAAAACTATGGCTTAAGAAAATAAAAATCATTTAAAGAGTTTTAATTTTAATTTGCATTGTGCACATAAATTTGTTTTATACTATTTATATAAATCTTATAAAAGTTAACACCTTAATAAGTTGTGTGAATGCAATAAGAACCCCAAAACAATAACGTGAGGCGTTGGCATCTCTATAACCTAGTATGTCGTGCCGAATAAAAAGACAAAAAGGAAAGAAGTGGGATGGAAGTTTTTGCTTGTAAAAGAGGAGACACGTATTGTGATCCGTGAAGAAATATTTTGTAGATATCTCTTCTGTGAACCGAGCATGACTATTAAGATTTCTTAATTGGCGTAGAAACATTTATTTCTATTGTGGAGTGTGTTAAAATAGGAATACTAAAATACACTAAATAGCCAATAAGATATGTCCAGATTAACTCACATTTATATTATATAACTTCAGCGGCTATATGTGATTAGTATAAAATGAATGACTTTTGGTGTTCAGCTAAATTAAATTTAAAGTTAAAGTTAGCAAAACTTGTTCACTTATATCGCGTGGTATTTCAATAATAAGTGAACGAACAATATGTTTTTGCTTTTATTTTTCTACTAGAGCGCCTTTTTATTACAAATGCAACGCTTAAACAAGATTTTCATGGGAATTGGTTCAAACGGTGACTCTACTAGCTGTTGCGCATACGTGAAGCAAAATAAATGAAAGTTATCGCACTATGTCGAATGCGTGAAGCAAAACCAACTGAGAAAGGAAATCGGACGTTAACTTTCAGATACGCAATTACTCTTCTGACTACAAAACACGTGATCTGATTTTTTAGTAACTAATAGTTTTGCTTAAGCAGTTTATCGACAAAAGGAAAATTAAAATTTAACATTGCTTCGAGAAAATGATAGGTTATGTTTATCAAATGTAAATAATTTGTCTAAATTATAAAATGTGTACTAAATATCTGCATTGCATATATATCGCAATTACTAAAAGCATTTTTTTGGACTATTTCGATTTCTAAAGCGTTTATGGCCATTTTTGTGATACAAATTTACATTGAAGAAGTGCGTCTGATCCAAATTTCTGTAAAATTTCGCCTTTGCTTCAATTATTTTTAGATATGTGTGTCGAAAATACCAATAAGAGTTGTTATAGATATAATTGTGTGATATTGGTGGAATATTTTAAAATGTGACTGCTCTTATGAATAGCATAAAAACGCTTCTACTAGTTTCAATTCTCTTCGTTTCACATACGAAATAATTCGTTGCGGACGTCGCAAAACATCGTTTGCTATGTATGAAAGTCCGCCGCATTACTTTTGTGAAGATTTCTTTCTTAAAAATGATGTTTTGAATAAAAACGTGGAAGATAATATGATTAAGAGTAAAAGTCTGCTACTACTACGTTATTGTCCTTGTTATAGACACTTTCAAGTGTAAGCTGTGGAAATGGATTGCATTTCTAGCCGAGAGCGCAGAGTTGACCTCGTTATGCAGTGCCGGTATGGTAGATTTGTGTGAATAACAATTGTTAAAGGATATTAATAAAAGCTCTTCTAAAAATGTCATAATTTCAGAGAAACATTTAAAAATATTATATATGAGAATTAATATTGTGAGCTATGAAGTTTGTTCTTAATGTAATTCATCCTGAATTGATTTTAAGAGGAGATGGCATTTTTCGCGCAGAAGTCAATAAATTTCTTTTGATTGGAATGTTATAAAAGAAAACGTAAATCTTGTAAGAAGAGAAACAGGAGCGAAAAGTATATGATAATAAGATAAAATAAGATTGAAATTGAAAATTGGCGAATTAGTTAAATCGTGTTAATAATAATATTAGAACATAAGAAAATGGCATCATTAATCTTTTCCAGAAACATCATTATTCTTGTGATCGTTTATACAAATAGTACAAACTCGGCACGCTGCCATATGTATCGGTCTTGCTGTCTGCAGCCCTAAAACATTCATCTACAAAAAAAAAAATGCAGATGAAGTATGAAAAATAAAGGTTATGTACATAAATAGCTAATACAGCGAGATTTGGAATTTTGTGGTAATCGTCGTAATGTAACATTATGAGTTGGTCGAGCGGGATAAGATCACATGCAAAGCTCGACAAACTGCGTGTGATTGAAATTTCATAAAGAATATACGAACCCTTTAACAGAATCAAAAGCAAAATGTGGGCTTATTACGGGTCAAACACACATCTCTATTCGTTTAATTTTTAAAAGACACAGCAAATTCAGGAGAGATATGCAAAATTAAGGTCAGAATTCAACACTTTCCGAAGATCTACAGAAATTTATCTTAAAATTTTCTATTTTCAGATAAAAGTTCTCAATATGTCTCGGTGAAGAGTAAATGTCGGCAATTACTAACCCTTCTGAGAACCACTAGGTTTTTGGTTTTAGTGGAGGGAGTAGCATTTTTCATGAAGCATTCAGTAAGCTGCTTGTGATTGGATTATCTTAAAAGAAAACGCGGTTCTTCTAAAAAGAGAAGCAGGAGAAAATTTATTTTGGATCGAAAACGAATAATGCCGATTTAATTAATTCGTAATAACAAACTCATTATCAGGGTATTCAAGGGATAAGAGAACGGCATCATTAACTCTTTCCAAACATCTGTACTGCCGCCATAATTTATATAACAAAGAATAAAAATTTCTCATGCTGCCAAATGTCTTGGTATTTTAGTTTACGGGCCTAAAACAATCATCGAAAAAAAAATCTAATCAAAAGTGAGAAACAGTTGTTGCAGATTTTCGTATTTGCAGATGAACATATTGAAGTACTTCCTTCAAGACTTTATTAGTACTACAAAGAGTTCGATCACATCGATAAAATCTTTGATTAATCGATTATGCGCGGCATGCGTAAGTGGAATTCAGCAGCAGACATTTGTAGACGTACAGGCAATTGAACTAGGTGCTTCTAATCGTAATCGCACTTTGAAGTCGCACTTATTGACATGGATTACTGCTTCTATCAGCAGCTTTTGTGTACAACTGGCATCAAGAATTTTGCGATGGGGGTTCACCGAAATATGGCTTCGTAACGGCTTGCTGCAACTTCCAGGTAACCTTTTTCCAATGTTCATTTTATTGCAATAGGCCTAATATTGGCAACATTTTTAGGCTACGTTTATTTTAATTTTTTGTTAAATTCAAAGAAATCGGAGGAGTTTTGTAAACTTGGCATAAGTTTTTAAGAAAATTCTAAAGAAGAAATTCGAATGATTTTGAAAATGGGTTATGTTTCATCTCGTTCTAATTGTTAAAATAAGCAGTTTAAGTAGTTATTATATTATTTACTTATTACTTATTGTACATATGGTTAAGTTAGACACTCTTAAAGGGGTTCAGTTTTCATAAAAGTACAAGCGACGTAGTCGTTTTCCAATCCAAAAGTAGCAGACGGATTGTCAGAAAGCATGATAGAGCTCTTCGTTAATCGGAGTAAGGAGGGAATTTATTATAAAAAAGAAATAGGCCACTTTATTAGAATTGAGTCTTCACGATAACTTGAATGCGAGGTTTGTGATATACAAATAGAAATTAGTTACGGATAGTAATAGTTTCGCTCTAATAGCAACATAACTCCCTTTACATCTTTGTAATTAGACTTGCTGAAAATTTCGTATAGTGTGCAGCGTGACAGAGAATTCCCTATGAATACAATGCCTGTGCGTATTGTTTCTTAGCTGATATGACAGAGCACTCCCTACGAATCCAATAGCTGGGCGTAGTATTTCCTAACAGCAAGGCTGTTGCCGCCAAGACTAGCACACTTTTAACTGTGAAAGTAAGTTCGCAGAGAGCGTCGCTCTCTAATTAAAGAATTTAATTATTTATTGTTTTTGAAGTTCATAAAATGTCAAGGCATGCTCGACTTTGAAATTGAATTGATTTCTTTTTTGATATTTAATTGCTTATATACCAGAAGTTTGCCCAATTTTATTTACAATTTTAGTTTATTTAAAATATGAAATGCTGATGCCAGCATTTACTTCATATGGAGTGTTTGGTGTTGTGTTATACTTATTATCAGTTCAGTCACTATAATCTATTATTGCTTTCCACGATATTATTCATTCCAAAGAGGGCTTTGCATTGTGTAATGTCGACACTGTGGTGGATAACCTTAAAATTTCCAGTTTGCCCGTTAGCTTGTGTCGCATATGTAAGGATTAATCTGTAAAATTGGGGTGGATAACATGCCCGCTTTCGTTTACGACAGCAGTGTTATTTAACTATTTCTTCCATTCTTTTATCTAAGTTCGTTCTTAAATGTTTGTTTGTTTTTACATAATGGCACGAACTTTTTATACCTTTCCGTTTGCTGTTAAGGAATTTCAAATACTTTCCTTGCTTTTAGCTTTTGTACGGTACATTTTCTGCATACTGTGGTGATAAATCGACCGTTATACCAAAGCAGATATTTACTGGCTTCCTTTATCTTGTTGAGTGAACGAAGCCATTATATTCGTTTATAAATCTTTCAATGCGAATTAATTTGTTTAGAGTTTGTTCTTGTAATTTAAATCTATGTGGCTATTGGTTAGTGGAGGTGATTGAATCCAGGTGTTATGTTAACTGTGCCTATTATGTGTTTTTATTATCAAGGGTAAAACCACTTACGCATTGTATGCATAGTAGTAGTCATTATTGACGACAATTAGATGTAAGCAATAGCGATTGCTGGATCTCCTATTTATATATAATTTGTAAAAAAATACCTCTTAATCGTAAGGCGTAGGTCATATAGTACCCCGCCCTACGGTCTTCTTTGGCCCATGGGGAGATCCCGAAGTTGGATCCGACGACCCTTGAGCTATCTTTTCGAAAGGAATTTTTTTTTATTCAATGATTATATTTTTATATTCATATATACATATAACTTTTAGAGATCATGGAATTCATGGTTTATTAAAACATCTAATCTGGTTTGTGTAAATGTATACCTGCTTACAGCAGAATATTTGTGTATTTTGTACATTTTGTATTATGTACGGAATTTGTATGATATCAAATATTCGTCACTGTCAGCCTAGTTATCTCTGTATTTCCTCGCTCGACTTTGCGTTCTTTTCGGTTATGACTTCATGATTTCACGTATTTTTATAGATCAAGTAATCCGGAAAGAAAAAAAAACCGTTAAATATGGCCTCAACCGCAAACAGAAAAATGTTTCTTTTTGTATTCTACATCCGTTATCTTAGTGAAACTTTAGGAAGAAATACCACAAAACCCTTTAAATAAACATTTACTCAACGTTTTCAGCAATAATCAAGCGTTTTTACTCCTTTGCAATCATACATTTTTTTCACAGGTATCATTTTTCCTTGTTTTCTCCTCGTTAGCAAAAGTTCTTTTGTAAGCATCATTAATTTATCAACGAGCGAGATTGACAAACCGACCTTCCACTGGCTTGTGTTTGTAACAAATCTTACAAAAAAATAAATAAATAAATAAAACCAATGTTACAATTTAAGTAAAAGTTTTTTTTGCATTCACACACGCACACTTATATAAAATTTTAAACTTATCAAATTTCTCATAGAAGATTTCAATACCGATTATTCTCTTCGAAGGTGTTTTGTCATTGAAAACTTCTCAAGTCCCAAAAGAAATCAAATATTTAGTATGTCTCCGATATGTCTTCCACTGCCTTTTTCCAACTTTACCAAGTCATACAAAATCCAGGATTTTATGTCAAACTATACAACGTGCAGCCTTTTGCAGTATGCCGGATTTTTAATGATTTTTAACAAAGCTTTCAGGAAAGAGCAGTGGAATACCACGCAACGAACTTTGCTCCTGCTTAACTGTGAAGATGTAAAATTTTTTTGTGATGTGAAGAGAATGAGCCAACTATTGTAGTAGCTCGTTAGTTTTGTCCAAGATTTTGTGTTAAATTTCTATCTTAGACAATTTCCATTTGTTTGAAACTTAAAGCATTTCTGCTTTAGGATTTCAACACATTATAACATTGAAAATTGTTTATTTAGATAATTCATTTTTATTCGGTTTGGAATACAAACTCGTCTTCTTCATTATTGTCCCGTTTCGTTATTTCGCGCGATCGTGTCTTTTTACTGGAAATATTGTCCAGCTAAAATGAGCGATGCCGCTGTGTTTCATTTTACAGTTTATTTTTGTTTAACGTATATACCTTTTTACCATGTACTTGTATGTTTGTTAAAGCTATCTATCTACGACAAATATATACAAAAAGGCACGTTTTGCATCGCGCATAGTAAAGACGTTATTTCATCAGGATAACTCGTGGAAAATAAACATTCAAGCCCATAATATTTAACATTTTCCAAATATAAAGAAGGCCTACCCAACATTGTTGCGTTTCTTTTCTTTGCGCTGGTATTTTCATACGATGATGATGACGATGAAAGTTCTTTTTTTATTTATAAAGCTCCTTCTGATGAAATCAATTCTTTAGCAAAAAATGGTCGAATTTTTCTTTCTTATAACGTGACTTTCATAAATCTTGGAAGGCTGCTACGGAGGTTAATCTTTCACTAATATAATTAATTTATTTTGATCGTGTCAATTTTGTTTTATTCAACTAAAAATGTACTCAAATTTCATACTAACATCGAAATCGTCTTTCATTAATCGCATTCAACTCTTCAACAATCTCCTTTATATTTTAAGTTAAAACTTTATTTACAAAATGAGTTTACTTTGTTAATTATAATCCATTCAGAGTGCTATATGCTATTTCCAATGTGCCATTTGGTACCACATAAATTATTAATAGTACAATAAATGATTTATTTATTTTGAAAACACAAATTTCTCTCTCTGTCTTCTTATAATTAAAGACTATTATTACATATCTCTATTTTCTGTTTGGAATTTAAATTCTAAATTTATATTTTCTTTTGGAATTCGAATTCTACTCTCTCCCTTTTATTTATTCATTAAGCAGACATCATTATAAAAATAAGGTGGTTGTAGTTGTTATGTTCAAATATTTATAAAGTTTTGTGCCTTTTCATTTATTACACACGATGTTATGATTGCTTCTTAATTGTTGTAGTTGTAATATTAAAATATTTATAAAGTTTTGTACATTTTCATTTATTAATTTACAACGTCTTATATTAACAAAATGTCTGTTTAATTTTCACTCCTTTTCTTTTCTTTTTCATATCGTAAAAATTTTATAAAATCTAATTTATAACTTTACGTATTATTAAAAAAAAAGGTCTGTGTAATTTTCACTCTTTTTTTTTCTTTTTCATGGCAATATTATTAACTTTTTATTCTATACCGAACTGATCACGAGCACGGTAAAAAAAAAGCCGCCTCAACGACTTCAGAAAAAGCAAAAATCCATTACACACGCACATCTAAAGGCAAGGCAAAAAAATCGCTGCCCCGTTCCTTTTATTTAAAACAAACTCGCAACGTTACTCCATGACTTCACCGAGCACAATCCTTTTTTCATTTTCCCCTCAGCTTCAGCTAACCTCAGTTTTATAGGCTAAACTCTTGTTCTTCTCCTTCCACTCAACTTCATTTGCCCTTCATACTTCTATTACTTTTTACTCTCTTACGCAACACTTGCGCAAATTGACCTACTCTTCTATTACTTATTTTATTCTCTTAAAATCCTTTCCAGTGTAAGATCAGCAGAGAGAAGCAAAGAGAAACCCACCACCAAGAATTTTTGCTCGCATGATTTTGCTGTACATAGCATTTTCTCTCTTTTTTTTTTTCTTTTGCCTAGCTGGCCGCTATTTTGCAAAAAAAAAAAAGGAAAACGGCAAAATCACGCGACTCAGACAACCAACCGCTTGTAATCCACTAATTACAATAATAAATATTTTTCGCATTAAAATAATTAAATTTTCTTTCCTTCGTTTTTTATAGTTTATACACAAATTTGTAATAATTCTTTCAAAGATCGAAGAGTCTCTTGAATCCAATGTTAAACACGGGATACTATTTGTGACCGCTCTCAATCTTTTCCACCTCCTTTTTTTTCTTATTTTTTTATAATCTTCGGTCAAAGGAATTCAAACGCACAGTGGCTTTTGCCACGCTCGTAATCATGAAAATTTCCAAGTCTGGAAAGTGGTGGAAAATCACTTAACTTTTCAGTTTTATTTTACTTTTTCCTTTAACTTTTCATGGTTTATTTTTTTGCAACTCATAAATTTTCTTTGCAACAACCAAAATTCACTCCACTTTTGGGAGTGAAATTAACAACCCATATGACATGAAGTTGTATTCCTAACAACCACATGTTACAAAGTGTGTATCCTTGCTAAATGTTTCCACATATTCTTTCTACACAATATGGAGGTAGTATGGGTATGCATAAGTAAATAGCACAAGGTGGAGTACAGTTGCATCTTTTTGCAGTATGATGCAGACGGTGGCAGTTTTTGCATCACATGGGACTTAGATGCGTTAGACACTTTACACATATACCAAGCTACATCAACCGATAGCGATCAAAGGTCATAATTATCCTTCCCGTAGGAGAGCGAGTTTTTCCGTCGTCGTTTAATTTAGTAAGTTGGTAAATTTCAGCCACGCCTTGGTTGCGCATTTCGCGAACAATTTCGTCTTCCAGTACATGCTTTAAGCACGGGGCATAAATTACACCTTTAATTGAGTTAAGTTCGTATCGTAGTTTAGCGGAAATTGGACATACATTTGCTAACGATTTTGACTTTAAGGGGTTTTCCTTTGCGCGCAGGCTCCCAGCGAGGACAAGTAAATTACCATTGCATAAAACCGACTTTGTGTTCATATACGCACTACTCAGAACACAAGTCGACTACGAATTCGAAGTGGCAGATAATAAGGATGAAATCCTCTTCTTTTAGACTTTTTAGGTAACTGACACCATAAGATAAGAAGAAAAATGTTTTTTAATTTAATTGTAAATGTTTATTTCACATTTTTTTGTCAGGAATTTGTCTCGTTTGCCGAAAGCTCATTATTTATTCTTTGCTTTCACTAAGTTGCTTCTTTGTGCAATGACATAAGAAATATAAAACCACGTAAAAAGAGACAATTATGGATGCATCAAAATGTCTACCCATTTATTTTCAGGCATTCGTTTATCTCAAAGTCGGTAGTCTGCTCAACCATTAAACCATTGTAATGGGGCTTGCTAGCTCTGGGTCGGGAGAGCCGTTGCCCATTCCCCAGCGTTGCCTATCCCATCAGGGAACACCAAGACTCAAGAGCTCCGCGAGATGCAAGATAGAATTGTACAAATTAGCTTCGACGACGCCTTCTCAATCTCGAAGACGTCGTATTCGCGAAAGGACGACATGGTGCTAGGATACCGCTTCAACAAGAATCGCACGGGGACCGAGCCGCACAAAAAGTCCTCGTATTCGCGGCGCGGAGCTTGTTGACGGCGTTCAATATCGTGTTGAACGTATACCCCGCACAACCAATACGAGCGGGTTGGAAAACCTACTCGACGAAAACATCAAAGCCGCCGAGGATATGGGGTTAATTGTAAAAAGCTGTCGTCTGGGACCGATGTACTCGGTGATAAATTCGATAATGGATTATACCGGAGGAAGCGGGCAGACGGTAGCATATACTCAATTCGCTTACTGCATGACTACTCTCACTTGATGGTAGCCGTGTGGGACAAATGCAGGAGAAAAAAAAAACAGTGCATATCAACTGAATTTGATAACGAAGCTGGCGGAAACGAAGGCGAGTAGCTCATAGTACTGGGCAGATACTGGGTACATGCCGGGCTATAGCGTACCGTGGGGGTCGCTTATTACTCAAACCACGGCACAAAAACCACGGAAAACCACGGCATATTTCTGTGATTCTGTGTGGTCTTTAGCATTGGTGATAGGTGTCTCCGGGTCCTTCGTTGATTTGTGGATGGTCTGGCAGATTGTTGCTGTTGAAAAAGGTTGGAGGTGTGTTCGCTTGATTTTTGCTTGTTCAAAAAAATTATCTTCTGATAACAATAAAAAATTTTGCGCAGCCTGTCCATTGCTTTAGTAATTCTGCTTAGACCAAGAAGCTCAGACTCTCCATCTCAGCTTCCCTTCTTTACTGCTCAACAGCTAAAACACAGTTGACAAAACCACCACCAAAAAATTCTTCCAGGCATAATTTTGCTTCTCTTCTTTCTTTGCATAGCTAACGGCTAGCCGCTATCTTGCAAAGAACCGCAAAATCATGCGATGTCCCATAACGGGATGCCGTTACGGAGACATTTTTGGTAAAAGCAGACCGACAGTTACCCTCCCTGAATTTGTTTGCGGACGTTACACCATTTCCTCAGTGCAACACACTAAGTTGAGACTAAACTGTTTGAATTCTCTTGAATATATAGATGATGGACAAAATAATATGAACACTATGCTATATAGTGCCATATTGTTGTATTTTGGCAACATCGCTTCACTGTAAGTAATGCGACGGATGTGTATTGCACAATTTATGTTCCAAGTCTTGTAGGATATACTTCAATGCATTACATGTACGTTCTATTCTGCAACGATTAAAACAAGTAATCGGCGAAACGTGTAATCTCTCAAATATTGGAGCGGAGCAAATTGTTTGTGCTCAATTAGCATCAGCACACACACTTACCACTTATCGTGGCAACAACCATTACATTACCATGTTTCGGTACACTTTTTATGATAATCGTAGACTATTTAATACTATGTTAATATTAAATGATAAAATTAAGTAATAAAAATTTGCTTAGTTGTCGTTTTTAACGTTAATTCAACGAAAGGAGAAATCTACAAAAGGGAATTTGATTATGGGTGCTCCGCTAGCTAAAGCAACAAAAGCAAAAGCTAATAAATTACGATAAGTATGGATGTGTACCTCAAACCGTTTGAGTTCATGATTGAGTTCTTGCAAGGTGCGTCCACAGTGATGATTTTTCAGGCGTTTTTGTTCGTTCATTTTACGCGAGAACAAAACTAAAGCAAGCTGCATTAGAGTTATCAAGTGAACGTCACCTGATAAACTTTCTGGAATAACGCGGGAAATTCGTCTTATTGCTGACACTAGCGGCTGTAAGATGAAATTTTCTATGATAAAATGAAGGAGTCGGTGCAAAGTTCTGGCTCATGCATGAACTTGGCGGGCCTCAGACCGCCTGTAGCTTGAAGCAAAATACAAAATCAGTTGAACACATAAATTGGTTGTGTTGCTAAACTAAAATTATGGGGATAGCATATCGTTACATAGATATTGATGAAGAAGTTCAAGATTAATAAAGCGAAACATCCCTTTAAGAAGTCAGAAGTAAAAATCACTTTAAAGCGAGAATATCAATTGTGTGGGCTGCACATTCAACTAATTCATTTATTTCTATAAAAATCAAGGTTTTTATATATATCGCTCGTATAGACTTATTTGGCGCCTTGAAATGTTCTAAAAAGAGCATAGTTTCCATTTGATGATTTCAAAAGGACCGGCATTGACCGAATCTGCTTTCCTATTGTGATCTTTAGTAAAGCGGTCTTTCAGAGACCTCCACATAATCGTACATTTTATAATATGAAATAAATGGAAGATGAAATCAACTATTTGTAAGTTGTTTGTATTTTATTTACTGCACCCACTACTTTGAATATGGTTTTCCGGGCTTTTTCTTTTGCCACTTTCTTCCGGAAGTTTATGCAGCGTTTGTTTGTCATTTCTTGCCTTTTATATACTGTGTTGATTACCTGCGCTTCCATAGTTTTCTTTTTTTAACTAATTAACTTTTATTTTTATATGAGTTAAATCTTCCTTAACGGGGGTATTCATTAAAGAAAATAATTTTTATTTTCTTGGTCAGTGTGATCGCGCTTTATTGAGTCGAAATAATAGCTAAACGTAAAAACTTATCCTTATCGCAAATATTTTAATTTTGTTTAATTTCTGCGGTGACGTGATATTATTCTTGATAATTCATCGCAGGTGCTGATCACGTGACTTTTTGCTGCATGACTCAAGAATGTGTCGAGTTGCTGTTTTTGATATAACTTCATATTTTTTTTGCTCGGCTTGAGTTAACTTATATTTCAAGTTTTTTTTTTTAATTTGTTTATTTTGTTTTAATTTTTACTTCCTTTTGCTTGTTGTCACGGCAAATAACTATTTTAATTTAGCATTATTTTTCCTTCTTTGTGCTTGTGCTGCAAACACGCATTTTAAAGACTGAAGTATTAACCATATGATTTTGTTTTCGTCAATACAAAACCAAATGTTTCGGTTAGCAAAATCGAAGCGCGCAGAAATTTTATTTTTTCCTACCTACGCAAACCGCATATCTTGTTTAGCGTTTTATTCTTTGTGAATCAACAGCGCCATGGTTAGTCGCTAGCCATAACTATCCATCCGGTGAGGAGCAGTTCCTACGGTATGGGGAATTTTGTTCTATTTTATTGTTGCGCATGCTGCTTCATCTACAGTATTGTTCCTCCCTTCTTTTTCGCAATGTGTTTCGGAATCGGTCCAATTGCTATATAATTTCTCTTTTTCGTTTTTGATTGGTTCTTGCGCCGCTTTAGAGGACGACAATAGTGAGATTCTAATATGTGATACGGATGCCTAGATGACATCTCACTTCAGTAGAAATGTAACAATGAGTTGAGTGCTCTGCCGCCTTCTCTCGCCACATATTTTTGGGCAAAAGAGTGAAAATAATTGCAAAAGAGCGCCTAGTATTAAAGTCGCTCATCGTTATTTTAAAGTCTCAGTTACTATTAAAAGAAATAAAACTAAACGAACATCTTCTCATCATTCGTTGTGCATTAGTTACTGGTTTGATTTCAATTTATTTTTATCGTTAATTAAAATCGGTCCTTTACAACTAAAAGAGTCACTTCGATTCGCAGTTTGCATCATAGGGTGAAGTTTCGCATGGCTTTCCATTTTTTAGTTTAATGCAAGCACTTCTTCTTAAGCTCTCGACCGGAACTCAACAAACAAATTGAGAGTTCAGAATTTCGGGATCGTATCTTCCATTCTATTGTCGACATAATTACTACAAATCAATTGGTGCATTTTCAGTTGTACTTCAATTTGTTTAGAACATACTTATATTAAAATAAAATAAATAAATAAATATGCTTACCGATATATACACTTTTATACACTATTTGAATTTTTTCTACACTTTGGAAAGTTCGCGAAAAATGAATTCCCAATTTTTTTTTATACACTCTACGATGTTCCCGACAAATTATTTCTGTCTGCTGTTCTTCGACTTCTATGTCTTTTACTATAGTTTGTGAGAATCGTGTGTGATAATTTTTAAAATGCTGTGGGTAGAAACTTTGTATTATCCCCATAATTGGTACTGTGGTGCACAGACCGTTGATGACATTGGGATTGAGATACCTTTTAAATGTGTCTATCAAAGCTTCTTTGGTGAGTTCCTTCTGGATTATTGTGTATCTTGAGAAATTTTTAAAAATGGTTTCTAAATTGTAGCTGTCTTGATTACCGTGTTTAATAATTAACTGATTCCGGAACACGTTTACAGGAACTTCCACTGATGGGATTAAGTGCTGTCCTGAACTTTCGTCGCTATGGACGGTACCAGTTAAGGAGTTTATTTTCTTGTTCGTTGGTGGTGTGGACAGACAGTCAGCTACGATGTTTTCCCTGCCGAGTTTGTATTCCAACTGGTAGTTATATTCTTCGAGGATTGCTTTTCATCTTTTGAGTTTTTGGTTTGTGTTTCTATTACTCAGAGCATAAGTGAGTGGCTGATGGTCTGTATAAATGTTGACTTTTCCTGATCCGTATAGGTAATTTCGTAGTGTTTTCAATGACCATATTATGGCTAGCATTTACTTCTCGTTTCTGGCGTAGGCCTCTTCCGTCTTACTCAGAGTACGAGATAAGAATGTTATTGGTCTCTTATCCTGGGATAAAACTGCTCCTATGGCGAAATTAGATGCGTCTGTCGTAAGCTCGAAGGATTTATCGAAGTTGGGATGAGTCAATATGACTTCGTTCGAGCTTAGAGAGTTCTTTAGGTGATTGAACGACTCCATCTCCTCTTTCCCTAACCTTATTAATTTTTTCTTGGAGGCTTGTTTGGACACGCGTCCATCCTCCCCTCTTAAAAGGCTTGTCAGGGGCTTGGCAAGCTTAGCAAAGTGCTTAATGAACCTCCTATAATAGCCTGCCATTCCAAGGAATGATCGTAGATCTTTGAGTGTTTTAGATGGCGTGAAGTCCACGATTGCTTGGATTTTGTTGAAGTTGGGTTTAATCCCATTCGTTCTTACTATAAAACCTAGAAATTCGACTTCGTCTTTTAGGAATTCGCATTTGTGGAGCTGAACCTTCAGGTTGGCTTTCTCTAAGGTATCAAAGACTTCTTGTAAGTTGTTGAAGTGGTCGTTTTCGTCTTTTCCAAATATGATCACGTCATCGACATAGACGTAGCAGCGTTTCCCGATGTGTTCTCTTAGAACATCATCGAGAGTTCTTTGGAACATTGATGGGGCATTTTTTAGACCAAATGCCAGCCGGACGAACTCATATTTGCCATTGTTGACTGAGAAGGCGGTTTTTTGAATGTCAGATTCTTTGAGCGAAAAATTTGTTTTTGCCAAGATTAGCTAGTACCTCATTTATTTCCGGAATTGGGTATTTATCGGGTATAGTGATTTCATTTAATTTGCGGTAGTCCAATACCATTCTGTACTTTTTTTAACCAGAGGAGTCCATTTTTTTCGGTACAATCCATGCGGGTGAATTGTACCGAGACTTTGAAGGCCTAATTATATTATCTTGTAATAGTTCTTTTATTTGGTTATCTACTTCTTCCTTCAAAGCCATCGGATATGAATAGCTTCTAGAGTACACTGGTTGATCGGACTTTGTTCGGATTTGGCTAAAACGTTTGTTGCGAAGGTCAGTTTTTTGTTGGGGTCTGCAAAAAGGTGTGGGCAGTTTTGGAGTAATGCTAGTAGTCGATTGCTTTGTTTTTCAGACAAATATGCGTAGTTTTATAGTATTGATGTGGCTCGATATGCACTGTTTTAGGGGAATTTTAAAGTTTGGGCCTATTGTCATGAAATCACGATTGGTATGGATGACTGCATTGAGTTCTCTCAATGTATCGTTACCGATAGTGCCATCGAAAGATTTAAGGCTTGGTAAAATAAAAAATTTAATTTTATTCTTGTTTGGGAATAGTTGCACGTTGGCGTGATGTGTTATTTTAATTTTGCCGCAAACGGAACTGGCTAGAAAAGGTTTTTCATTTATAAGAGGTTTTCTTATATGTTTAGGTTGAACATAATTTTTGTTCGACCCTGTGTCTATTAAAAATTTTAAAATACCTTCACCTCCATTTCTATGTTCAAGGTAAGGCAGTGAAGATTGCATTAATCTAAAAAATGAATGTCTTCCAGCTGTTCTATTTCTTCGTACTCCGGGATTTGAATTGGTTCCATATTTTCGTTGTATGTTTCCTCTGAACTTGGTTTTATTGTGCTTCCTCCATCGTTGTCCTCTTCACACGTTATATTGTAGGACCTTTGATGATTGGGAGGCATACCTTGAAATTGTTGTGAAGGCGCGCCTTTGTACGTATGTTTGGTATTTTTCTATAACTTTTGTAGATTTTCCTTTTCTTTCTGTGATTTTCTCCGTATTTGTTGTATGCTCACGAACTTTCCGGCACCGATGCACAAAGAAGAATTAAGAGTCCCTTCTCGGGCGCCACTTGCGAGGACGTTTCCGTCCCTTTCCTTGGCTGAGGTAGCTCAGCGGCCCAGGGGTGGGAAATTAACGCAAGACATTTTTATTTTGCAGGCACTTGGCTGTTCTTTTATTAATTAATTCTTTTATTAATTCTATTGTGTTATCTTCGTTATACAAATTCACACCGATCGACCCGAAAGCCTAACTATGACTTCTGATTGGCTCGAGAGCCCGAATACTACTTCTCGGTTTGAGAGCTGAAACTACACTTGTCGGCTTGAGAGCCCAATGACGACTAACTTAAACTAATTTTTCGATACTACTCCTAACCTATGCTTACACTATTCTTATTCTATTCTATCCTATCTTAATCTATTCCTAAACTATTTCTATTCTATGCCTAATCTATTCTTAAGCTACTTCTTATTGTATGCCTAATCTATTCTTAAGCTATGCCTAATCTATTCTTACTCTAGCACTTCCCCCTCCCCAGAAACGGAGAGTCCGTGAGGCCAAAACGAGGGCACGACTTTGCGTCCTCACAGATCCTCCGTTCTGCAGGGGAAGAAGTGACTGATGTTACGCCTCTTCGGTATGGCCGTTCGGTGTCGGCTTCGGTATAGCGGGTGTTGACTTTTCCGGGGTGTTTGTTGATATCGCGGGCAGGTTACGTGGCTGCGGTAGCAGCTGTTAGATTGGAGATGTCTGATGATGATGCGGAGCCTGTTGCTTGTGCAGAGCAGGGTGCTATTAATTGTTAATGTGACAATGCAGAGCCTCTTGCTTGTGCAGAACAGGGTGCTGTCGTTGTATTATGGCGCAGAGTCTGTTGCTTGTGCAGAGCAGGGTACTGTTGTTTGTTAATGTGACAATGCAGAGCCTGTTGTCTGTGCAGAGCAGGGTGCTGTCATTGTATTATTGCGCAGAGCCTGTTGCTTGTGCATTTACGTGTTTTGTCTGCGTGCTCCTGTCTACATCCATTGGTTCATCACGTCGTTGTGGTTTTGGGGGCACTGCTGGTCGGTATTGAGGATTTCCTTGGAATGTCGGATGGTATGTTGAAGGTGATCTTGGATATTGTCTTTGGAAAAATGGAGGTGGTTTCTGCTGATTGTGGTATGGTTTTCCGACCTCTGGGGTTTGGTGATAATTCCTTATTTGTGCTAAGAGTGGAGCTATGTTCCTGCGGATTGTGGTTTGGCTAGTGTTGGCGTATAGTGTCCTGTAGTTCCCGTTCTGAAGCTTTAAGCATAAATGCAATGGTTGTGGCAAATCTGTTGGTTCCCTCATGCTGAGTAAGCGAGGTAGATCGCCTGTAAGCCCTCTAATAAATGTGTCTAAAGCTTTCTCGCGGTTTGCCTGACTCATGTTTATTTAATGATTCAGTACCCATGCTGACCCTTGGATCAGCGCGGTCATCTGATACTCAAGTGTTCCTAATTCCGTCTTGTTGTCCGCATAGTGCATGGTTAGGCACTTTGATATTTTATTCCAGTTTAGCGGTGTATTGTAGGATTCACGAGCTGTATCCGCCTGTCCTATTCGTTTCTTACTATGTTAAGCATACCCTAGCATTTAGGGCTGCCTTTCAGGTGTTCATAAATCCCTAATACCCTGTCTACACTTTTTTTCCATGAACTAAATTCTTTTGGTTTTCCCGAAAATTCTCTTAGACTTTTGACTACGTCCGGTATTGAGTTGAGTTCGTTTAGATTAACTTCCGTTGAGGTATCAATTGTTTGATCAGCGTTATCGTCTTCTAAGCCGGTATTAATTATTTCCTGAAGTACCCGTCTTCCTTCACCCCTCATTGTTTCTAATACTAATTCTCTTATCTCTACTTGCATATCGGACAAATTTATCGCGGACGATCCGGAACCTTGTAGCTTGACTTGCACTTAAGATGGATGGTCTGATTAAATTTTCAATGCTCATTTTGATGTTTTGGTGTTTTTGGTTTTATAGAGAAAAAAGTTTATTTAATAATTTAATATTCCGAATTTATTATTCCAATAACCCGCAGTTTTATCGCGAAAGAAACACAACAACAAAAAAAATATTTTCAGATTTCGATATTCCGATACTTGTTGAAGGATTCTTAATTTCAGAATTATGATATTTGAATTTCAGTATTCCGATATTTTGTTGAAAGGTTCTTAATTTTTAGAGTTGTAATATTGGAGTTTCGGTATTCCGAAAACTTATGTGAAAGGGAAAAAATTCCTTAACTTTAATTAGCTTAAGCTTACTTGCTAAATATTGATAAAATTTGAAATTTGCAAACTTTTTTTCAATTTGTTATTTATTTATTTTCGTTTCAGATTTTTTTGTAATTTTCTTCTTCAATTGTTTTCTAGTATTCTCTTTATTTTATTTATCTTTAATTTATTTTCTCTTAAATTCGTTTCTTGTGCTTTCTTTGGCTTTTATTTAATTTTTCCTTATTCTTTTGATAAAAAGATTTTCCAAATTTCTTTTCTTTATGTATATTTTTTTTTTTTATTTCAAAGTTGTTTCTTTTCTTCTTAATTTTCGCTTTTCTCAAAAGAAAAATTTATTTTAATACACTTTCTTTTTTTAATTTTTTATATTTCTAATGTGTTTCGTAGTAAGATGTAAAGTTTACTTACATTAATACTATGGTTATTACCATAGTTGGTGAGTCCTTTATCATTTAGCTGCTTTCCGTTCCCTTGTTTCCAGCTGCTGCGCTCCTTGCTCCTTCGGCTTGGCTGCTCCTCAGACTGGTGCTCCCTTTTGGTGATTCCTACTGGGGGGGCTTGCCGCTTCTCGTGCTGCCTGAAGTCGACCGGAACTTACGATTGATTTTTCGAAGCTTTTTTTATCACTTAAAAAAATTTTTTCCGATTTTTTAGCTCGTTTTTTTTCCTTTGAGTTCCTTTTCAAATTATAATATATAATAATTTAAGTTTTTTTATTTTTATTCAACAATATTTTTATTTTTACTTTTGGAACTAAGCGGTTACAATCGATAAAAAGACTGACTATTCTTTACAGATTATGTTTTAAAGAAACCTCGGTTTATTGACAGCCAGCACTTGTGTTTACTTGTGTAGGGTGCTATGGGATATTGGTGGGAAATGTTTATGGTAGGGTGCCATAGGATATGGATGAGAATGCTTACAATGAGTTCGTATGACACTCATTGTTTATGAAACTTTTTGTTTATTTTACCTGTAAGGGTGCTTCGTAAATTTGAGCTTTATTGGAATGGTCCTTAACTTATACTATAGCGCTTGTGGTACGTTACCACTGTACTTGATTCTGTATCTGACGATAATGGCAGCCTGTCGCCTATGTTGTGGACTGTGGCATACGCAAATTTTTTGTCATGATAGTATTCAGATGATAATATGCACCATTAACGTTTGCCGTGCGATTTTTTTTTTAAGACAGCAAAGCTCTTCCATATGTATATGGATATATGAAATCACGTTCGTGACGTTTAGCACTCATGTGTCAACATTAGGAATAAAAAAATAATTGATTTCACGATCGATTATAAGAAACTAATTATTACTACTTTTTTTACTATTCATTTTTCAAATATTTTCAAATGAAAAGCCTTTTGCTTGTGTTTTTTGTTAAGTTCGTATAATTTAGAAAAAGAAAAGCAGTTTTTCTTTGATTTTTGTTCTTTTTAACTTTCAAAGTTTTTGCATACAATTTGTAGTATTTCGATACAGAAAGTAACGTTTCTTATATCATCAACGATGAATATTCGACTTGCACTTGTTGAGCACTTGCTTAAGACTGACTGGTCTTTTCTCAACTTTCTTAGTTTGTATTGATCTGTCTCTCAATATTTCTATGTTTGTCAATACTTTAGGGAGCATGGATTTGTAAAAAGGCGTACCAGTTCTATTGCGCAAAACCCACCCTTATGTTGTACACACGGACATTGTATGTTTCTTTTTTTTTTTTTTATAAAATTCCTTAAATTCTTGCGTATATTTTTGATTTATGAAGAAGAATACGCACTCGTTTTTGAATAGTACTTGATTCAAATAAACGGCATTGATGCTCCTATCATTATTCCTTGTTGTATTACGCTTTTTTTTTCAGTAATGGTGTCAACATAAGACTTCGGGTTTCTACAAAGAAATGTTTAAGGATTTTTTCGTACAATGTTCGCTTCTAGAGGCGCTTTGATATAGCAAGGCGCTTTACACTGACTGAGTTTCACTGACGTTTCTGGAATTTTTTTTTAATTTTATAATTAATTTTTTTCTATGTTATTAAAATTTTGATGATCAGACTTTTCACGTGATAATGTCATTTAACGCATTTCAACTTTCCACCAAAATGTTTTTTTTTGGAATTTTTCAACTTTTCGCTTTCTTTGTTTGTTTTTTTTTGTTGTTGTTAGTGCTGGTGGACAAGCTTTTTGAACTATTATAACCGAGAAATTATAACAAGAAAGATATATGAACGGAAGGTGATCTCAGATGTTCCGATTCAATTATGTGTTCAGATATTTTAGATGTGAAATAATATGATATCAATTGATCACATCTGTCTATGTCCGACCTATTCGAATTGTAATTGGCTATCTCTTGTAACATATTATGTCTGTAAGTCCTCAAAGGTCTGTCGAAATATTGACTAAGGGCTTCGTTTTTAGGGTTACTTTAAAGTGCCATTTAAAGAGTATTGGAGACTGTAGAGACGGTCGCACGTGCCTTTGCTAAGCTACCTAGTTACCTAGCTACCCTTTTAGTTTCAGGTGCCTTAATATTTTCTCTTTCCAATTTCGTCACATCTTTTTTTCCAACCAAAATTGCCCGCACACGTTTATTGTCTTTTTCTCACGCATGACATGAACAATCATGCAGGGTTGCATCTGTAACAAATATTACAAGATACAATCAATTTGAAATGGATAATTGGTTAGTCCATCCTAGTGAAAGGCGGGATTACGGAACTGCACTGTCAATTGGAAGTATCCTAGTAATGTCTTGAGAGCTTCAAAGTGAGAGTGCCATTGATTATTTTCTACAAAAGAGAGGAAATGTAACTTGCGAAATTGTGCTGATTAGTATGTTTAACAGTAATTTGGAAAAGTTATGCATATTACAACTCTGTGGACTTTTTTTTTTCAAATGCATATTTATTATGTATGCCAATTATTGTGGGATGATATTGCGTCATTACACAAAGTATGCCCTTTTCTTCTTCCACTTAACACTAGCTTTATTTCCTTAGTCCGAATAAGGTCGAAAATCGCTTTCGGAGTTTATGATATTTGTAGTGAATCTGCACAAAATTAAAGTCTTTTGTTCAAATAAAATCTTTATTCATTCACGTAATTCTAAGTCAGTATCTTATAAAAATAAATAATTTAATGCTAACTTAAGCAATTAATACAATTAAAGTGGTTTATTACTAGAATGATAATGTAAGCAGTTAATACAAGTAAAGTAAACTACTTTACAACTAAATTAGGCTACCTTAACTAGGTTAGGTGTCACATTATGTTGAAACGTAAACTTAGCGTAAATTGTAAATCACGGTAGAGCGCGACAGATCGATAATGCTACATATCATTAGTTAATTCAACTGAAAACCAATCAAACTAAAAGTCTTAAATATCTGTTGTATTATTGTTTCCACAATGTGTTTGTCTCAAGTATCGCATTTAAAGTGTTGACATTATCAGTACTCCAAACGATGATGATGCTGTTAAACACACACTAGATGCCAAAAATACGACAGAAGTTATTCTCCCATGAATTGTCAGTTAATTATCCAAATCCTAAGATGATCTTCATCAAAATCAATGCTTTCAATTTCATTTATTTCAATAATACAGTCAATTATATCCTCATCAGGATCAACACCATCAAAAAATTCCAAAAGCTGGCTTTTTTTGCGAATTCTTTTTTTCAAAGAAGTTTTAAGAAGTTTATCTAAAAACTACTGTTTCCACTTTGATCGCAAATATGTCACAATGAAGTAGAAAGTTTCAAAATACAAATGTTATAGCATTCACATCAATTATTACACTTCTATTTTACTTGATGTGCTTACCCAAGCAAATTTGTATATACCCAGAGAAGATATAAAAAAAAGTGTTGGAAATATATAGCATTCGTTCCAATTTGCATCGCAATACAAATGAATGCTATAGCATTCACGCCCGCGGACATGCTAACAGGTCTTAAATCAGATTGCCTTTTGACAATCATGTAGTGCGGATAATAAAAACTCTTCAATTTAGAATAGCTTGGCAGTTTATTTGGTAATACTTAAGAGTATTTAGAGTTTGCGTTTGTGACGACGGCGTTCGCATGTGTCCTCTTTTCTCTAAGCTTGTTATTTAAATAAAACTTAGGGCAACCTTGCAGTGCCCCTGGAAGACGAACGGAAAGCTATGAGTCATGCGTAACTGCTAGCTAGTTCATAAAATGTGGGAAGGGGTTCTATATCGTTGGTCACGGACATCCCGGTTGCACCAAAGAAATTGCACGTACTTACCCTTTACCGAATACGCGGACGGATGAAACTTTAGCCTACCGAACGGGGATTCTGCCTCTAGGGCATTTCATCATCCACCCTGCATGTGCGTCTCCCTTCGGACTGTTGGTCTCCATTCGGCCCCAAACAAGTTTGTGGGAGACCTCGAATTTGCGTCCGAAGACACCTAATCTACTTTCCTCTCACCAAATAAAAAAAATTAAAGCATCATTTACGTATGTTTAACGAAACAATTTAAATGAATGACGAATTTATTAATATTAGTAATAAAATTCTCATTTGAATGTTATTCTTAAGAAAAAGGAGAAGAAATACGTTCGCTTTACGGCTTGCGCTAAGTTACTGATACTTAAAGGATGATGAAAATAAAATAACGATTCTTCATCTTAACTTTTTTGACTTTTGGGTGAAGGCAGACTGTATCAAAACAAAATTGAATACTAGATTCAGTTAAAATCGTAGTATCTGTTGCAACAATGCATTTTTGATTCTTCTGCAAACTGAAATAGACTTCATTAAGCATTGAAAGAACTTTTTCTAATGAATATTTCTTCACCAATCCCGCTTTTTTCTTTTTTGGTTTTATTCTGCTTTATGAAGGTTGACCTGTAGTAGAATTAAGGGCTGCTCTCATTAACATCACTTCTTGAGGGGTGCTGTAATCCTCAGCTTCCATCGCATTTCGGTCGATATGTGGGGGTGGATCGATAGCATTTCGTGGATTTTCTTTTAAACGCTCATATGTGTCAGACACATAGACGACCAATGTGTCAAAAAGGAAAAGAAAAAAAAGCATAATTACATCATTCAACCTAGAAATGTCCGAATCCAAAGAAAAGTTCCAGCAAGTTTCTTGTGTCCATTTTTCGTTGGGCGCCGTTTTGTCATGCTGACGTAGGCCCTAACGCTTAATATAATTAAAACAAATTAGACGAGTTTTCAGCAAAGAGAAACTTCTCATTGGTTTTCTTCTAGTGTGTTCTTTGAAGCATTGCGCCAATTGTTGTGCTAGCTTTATTATTATCTCCAACCATCTTATACACGCCGCAGGACTGTGGAGATGATTTGATTTGTTCTTTATATTGCCTGAGCATTTATCCATTGCTTAACCTGTATGAGGTTAAAATCTGCTACTAAATGAAAGATGGAAACTACATTTTTAAGCAAAGATAATCTGTTTCTTCTCAGCTTATCAGAATCACAGTTAATCTTTACACTGTCCATAAACCGATTGATAAACGGAGCAAAACCAGCAAGTTCTACAAGCAAGTACTACATTAAAGTGGTTATTTTTCATTGCTTGTTTTATGTTTTTACAAGCAGTTATAGCACAATTTGATAGCGCGATTTCTTCACTTTCAATCGAAAACCTCTTTCCGTAAGATGCACTATAAGTAGTGCCATCACTTTTTCTTACTTTGCTCATCATGTTACTGACTCCTTTGTAAGTGCTTAGAATCTGTTCACTTTCTGGCGTACTAAGATAACGATCCAATATAACAGTTTTCTTTTCTGATGTCAGCAGACCATTAACACCGATTTTATATAGTATTGAATCTACAATATCTTGCCTTATATCTCCATTTTTTAAAATAACCTTGAATCTTTCTAAGCAGGATCTTAATACTAGTTCTAAAATTTGTTTTCTATTTGGCTTATCAACTGACGGTGTATTTTTATTAAATAGAAACCTTGAATATAAAGGTACTGACTTGTCTATCATTAGCCTAATTGGAATATACAAATTATTTTCAAATATTGTCCTAATTAGTAGGTATTATATGTACGTCCGGGAGCACTATGCAATTTTGTGAGAAAGAGACGGAAGACATAGCTTTTGTTGGTAATAGTGACTTTTGGGATGCGCTACATCGATATAAAAGTTTTGTTTGATGACTAATGCTTTTTTTGTGGGATGAGTCACGTCTTTTTTGGGTTTAGGGGGTGAAAAAAGGCGTGGTTCGTCCTATCCGAAGGGATGAATCACGCCTTTTTTGGCGTTTGCGCTCACCCGAAGGCACCCGAAGGCACCCGAAGACGGCCCGAATGGCATTCGTGAGAGTTTTTTGAACCCGCGGGTCCGAGATGAATGTTCGTGTTGGCGTCTTCGAGGATGTTGTTGGGCTGTTGTTGCAAACCTATGTTGGAAACGAAGTATACCCTACCCTGCTATGTAGTTATGAGAACTTTTTGCGGTTTTGACTTGTGCATTTCGATACAATTTTGTACTATGAGAATTTTTTGTGGTTTGATTTACTGACCTATCTTAACGCTATTCTATTTTAGATACTTTTGAGGTCTTTCCGAAGAAATGTGAGAGATATGGAAACCGCAAAAAATTGAAATTTCGAGGCAATTTTTGTACTATGAGAACTTTTTGCAGTTTTGACTTGTGCATTTCGATATAATTTTGTACTATGAGAATTTTTTGTGGTTTGAATTTACTGACCTATCTTAACGCTATTCTATTTTAGATACTTTTGAGGTCTTTCCGAAGAAATGTGAGAGATATGGAAACCGCAAAAAATTGATTTAATTGAAAAACTATTCTATTTTAGGGAACTTTTGAGCTTTTTTCCGAAGAAATGCGTGAGATATGGAAACCACAAAAATATTAGATATCGTCGATATGAATAGATGCCGCATGAAATTTGTTAGAAAAAAATTAAAAGACATTTTTTTTGGTTAAAAAATCATATTATATAAATATTTATTAAATTTTTATGAATCTCTGTGATTCCATAAAAATATGTTGCATTATTTATATGTAGAAAGATTTTGTATTGTATATAATGATTAGGCATACTTAATTCTATTAAATTAAAACTAAATTCAAAGTGGGGAGCAAATCGTACTCCCGCATCAGCTCCTTCTCCAGGTACTCAGCAACCTGCTCATCCAGGCATTTTTGCATTTCCCAAAGGATGTCCATATTCCAATGATACAAAAATATTTGTTGCAGTAACTCCCTCTCAGCAGGAAGAATTTCATCGCTGCTCCGAGTTTCAACGAAACCAAAGGACAGCGTGAAATTGCACTCGTTGAAGTTCATTTTTTATTTTTTTTTTAAGAACCTTTACTTGAGCTTTCAAAACTTCTTGTAATGTTAGATTTCTTTTAACACGGTATTTATATCATTTTCTTTACAAGTTTTGTGAAGATAACCCATTGAATTTTTGTGCGGTTAAAATGCGGTTATACAAATTAAAAAGTTTCTGCGTTAATTTATATCGCTCGTAAAATAGTTTGCAGGCACAGGTATTTTTAGTTTTTATGCAATTTTTCCATGAATCATATCTATGTATGCCGTATAATGTTGATGATATAAATGGTGAAGTGGATAAATTGTTATATATCCTTAATTCATCGATCATTTTTAGGAAGAAAGTCCTGTGATCCTTATCAATACAACAATCGTACGCCTTCAATAGATTTTCCAAATCTCTTGATGAAACCATTGTTTTTATTGCGAGGGATAATAAACGGGTGAATTCATAGAACCAACTGATGAGTATGCTTTTATCTTTGTGTTATTATATTCTCTATCTATCTATTTTTTATTTAAAAACCAGTTTTTTCTTTTCAAATATTCTCAATATTCTCTTTATTTGAACTTAAATTTAACTTAACATAATTTCGTAATAATATAACACTTTTGAGAGCACATCTATTTTTGCAACAATGATAATTACATAAATTTGTATTTGTATCTGTTTTATATAGAGTATCTATATTCGAACAGTTAAAGTCATCTAAATTAAGTATGCAAATTTCTTCTCCAATTAGCGTCTTCACCCATTTCAATTTTTCAAGTCCTTTAACATATATAGTTGGGTTTTGTGTGTTTTTGATGATCATCTTTAGATATTCTTTAACATCTGTTAACGTTGAATTACCATCATCCCATCGTAATCCGTGAAAATGATTATACAACCAGTTGTTTGTAGTCCTATCTCTCGCCGTTAACTTTGAGGATTTGAATGGAGGCTGTATTATGAAATTTCTGTTTTGTGAGTCATAGTCGGAGATGCAAACTTCTTTTGGAATAAATTTGTTTGCACTATAAAAACCTTGCACATCAATAATAATTATTTTATCTTGACACATTGTTACAAGGTAATGTTCTCTAGATAACTAAACACATCGTTTTTATACATTCTCCCCTTTTTTTTTGTTTAATGATGAGACAAAAAAGAGAGATTTTCTTTCTTATTTTTTTAAAAAAGTATAATGTTTACATTCAATTATATTATATATTATGTTATAATAGAATTCCATGATTTTATTTGCTTCTTTTTCTGCTTCTATTTTTTTTTTTCTCCTATAGTATGTACGGTATGTACAGTTACATGTATCTGGTCCACATATAGCATTCTCGTCTGACCAAGCGCAGTCCTCATAATGTTCGCCATATTTGTTTTGAGTTATCCTGTGATTGCTTAAATCTTCCAGATGTGCGTGAATACTGATGAGCTTCTTTCTATCTTCATCGGAAACAATATTCGAGAATGTCCCTAAAAATCTGTATATTTTTTTATTACAAATAATCGTTGATATCAATAGTTCTAACATATATATAATTTTTGGGTGGACCGATGGGTGGACTAGCTTCATATTGATTTTCTCTTTCATTAATGTTTGAATTTTCTCTTTGATTTCCACCACCACCACTATCATAATCATCAATATTTGAAGGTATATCATTAAATCCAAAGCAATAGATATTAAGTTTACGTTATACGTAATTATTATAATAGCGACATTTGACTCTAATATCACAATTTTCATATTTTAAATTGAAATGACGATGGAATGCTAATGCACTTTCAATAATACCCCCAATATTTGTTTCTTTCTCTACTAAATCCTTTTTACAAGCTTCAATTACATCATCTATTGTAAATAGATTGTATGGTTTGGAAGTCTTATTTGAAAATTTAAATATTTACTTGTACCACCATTGA